>SJOL01006365.1:380699-411008 GCA_004794785.1 Opisthorchis felineus | reverse complement strand
TCCAAATCCTATTTACCTAGTCAGAAAGATGTAGAAGAACATTGCACTTACGTCATACGATATTCTGCTCATAGTAATTGACAGGCTACAATTCGTACTACAGGAGGGTATACTCTTCACACATTCTTGTCCCGAAGTTATCAAACAATTGTCTCATGCGAGATTTCATTCCACATGTCACTATTAGTCTGTGGACGATGGTGATCTTTCCCCACGCCCGATTTGTGATTCAGTATATTTCATTTTTTGGTACAATCAATAAATCTTTGGTACTGAACGAGCTTTCTGCTGATATCCATAGTTTTTTAAACAGCCAATATGTTTGGATATATCGTTAACATCACGTTTTCGGCAATCCAAGCAACTTGTTTTCTTCACTAAAAATAACCACAGTATTTAACTGCTTATAAAAAACAAGGGTAATTAGTCCAACTGACATCGTTCCGAGTTCCTACAGGTTGGCTGTTCAGGGTTCGACTGCACATATTTGAATCGTAATCTTTCTTAACAGAACGCTGCGAAAGTTGTGGAAGCAGGGATGCTCATTCGAAGTGCTTGGATAGAAAATTTGGTAGACTGCCTAGATGGCAGCGGAACTATTGCGTAACTCCTCGGTTCAGAGACAAACAGCAACCCACGAACCTGTTTCACCAGTTTAGTTATATCATACAGCTTTTATACTTTATTACTGCATAGTCAGGAGATAAATGAGCGCAAATGTTTGTAGAGTTCCAGAGGAAGCTTCTTGCTATGTGTGTTGATGATGAGTGTTTCCCTGACAATGAAATAATTTCAAGAGAATCGTGAAAAATGCTGTTCTCATAGTGGTTTTGTGGGCCACTTTCGCCTCAGTTCTTTTGTCGAATTGTGGAATAATTGAAAGCTTTATTTGCTAGTTCACTCAAAGACCATTAGCTATAAATTACGCGCAGTTATCGCGTTGCAGCAGTTGTTAATTAAATGGGATGAACTTATGCTGCGTGGTGGGAGTATAAAACCAACGGTTTTCAATTCATACCCGGTCAAGTGGAACACTTGTGATTTTGTTGTCGGCAGGCTGACACGGAGTTGTGAATATCCAGCTGTGCCGAAAGTGCCTGGCCAGTTTTTTGAAATGTCTGGGAAGCCCAACCATTCATGACTTATCCCAAAATCAGTGGGAAAAATAGTGGCATCAAATATTTTCCCATGTTTTAAAAAGAGTTCTTAGTTTTTTAACGATCTGCGCTATTCCTCAGTTTGGTTGACGTTTATTTAAAACAAATCGATGCTGACACTCGATCTGCATTATCAAAAAAGCGGTGCACGACTAAATCGTTCATAATTCATAGAACATGTTAAACGGCACCAGGCTCAAGCCCCAGTAGGCTGATGTACACACGTTCACCACACACTCTGAAGAAAACGACAAATTTTACTACCCAAGTCCCATGCTGATCGCTTTGCTTATCACGTAAAAAATCATCTCCGACATACTTACCTGCTGACTTTGTGATTACCACAGAATACAGGTTCCTGATACCTGGGCGCTAGACACTCACGTGACTAACACGATGTCACTTCAGCTAGCTTTCGACCTTGACTAGCGGATTCAGGTTACTGTCTCTCCAATTCATATAGATGTTTCACAGACAGATGCTGTTATTCAAACTGTTGTTTTTTCAGAGACCTAATTAGCATGTTACGGCAAATCGTTCTTCAGGTCTGAAAATCTAGGGTACATGCATGGTCATATTTGAAGATGAACGGTTTCAAGTGTTGAAGGAATTTGATGCTACAATAAGTAATAAAATCTCAAACTCTCGAACAACAATGGGCTCACCGGGACATCAGTGGGGTAACAAGTGCGGTAGGTTGAGGTTCATTTGGATTCTCCAGTAGCATACAGGGAATAATACTCACATATCCAGCAGAGGACAATGAAGAAACAACTCTCTCCTTCGGAAAACGATATGTAGGGTCAACAGAATCTCCTAATAAGACTGATTACATCGCTATCCGTCTTTATGTTGTAGTTAAACTGGTTGTAGATCAGCACAGGTTGAAATGTCATATCATGTTCTGGCGATAGAGAGATGGTTTGCGTGGCCATATTCCAACGGCCTTAGCAATCAGTAGCATCCTAATTCTCAGTTCAAGTAGAACTGTCAAGTGGATTGTTTGAAAGGAGTTCTATCTTATATAAGACGATCAATCTCAGGTAAATGTGCTGCAGTAGATCTCCAGCTAGGGTCTTTATTTCCCCACTCACTGAAATGAGATGGTGTTGACAAATTAAGTCTGACATAGGGTAAGTCCCTGACGAACTCCGTCCTATGGTTATGTTGTTTCATTTTGTGCTGGATGACATATTTTAACACTTACTAGATGCATAGTTCTACCGAATTTTTGCTTCGGCGCTTTATCTTGTTGGCATTATTGCCAGTAATACTGCACTACTGGTAAAGTCTATGTATGAGCACACTCCAAAATAAGCAGGTGGAACGGATATAGGAACGGATAAGTATTTTTTCTCATTTTCAGCCTATTCATCATTCAATATACGTGATGCATACGTATATACATGCATGCATACATGCATACATACATATCATTCCCACATAATTCATACAAGAGAATTATCCATTTTTGCCATACGCTAGCCAAGTTAGTGGCAAAATATCGGTGTGATTTTTGATTTTACCATTATCACTTTTAAATTTTTTCCGTCATAAAGCATCGGAAACTAGGACGTTATACTTAAGCGTATTATAATCATACTCACTGTCTTGCCATGCTCCAGCATTCTCGGCTTCAAATGACAAAAGTTGTGCTAAAAAAGGTTGTCTTTAATTCTGGTAAGTCGAAATGGCAATAAAATAGCCTGTTCCTATTTTGGGAAGGTGATCATTGTTTTTTAGTTGCTGGGTATCAGTGACCAGCATTCGTCAGCTTATCTCCCAATGTCCCCATCATGGAATATAAAATGAGTATACTTGAACCTCATATTTTCCTTTTCTATTTTCTGCTACTCAAAGTAGACTCTGACTATTGGATTCCATGAAATATAAACCTAATTACTGCAGAAGTTCTAGACAATGAACGCACAACACTTTTGCATACGGAAACCTATGGTTAATAGATTCGCTTGCCATTAGCTTCACTAATGTCCTAACATGTGCACACAGTAGCCATGTGGATTGCCGGATAGCTTTAATTTTCTGATAACAGTCAGAAAAAACTGCCACTGTGGAAAAAGATCCACAGCTGGGTAATCTGTCGACCGTCTTCCAGTAAACTGAACAAAGATTTCTGTCTACTGCTTAGTGATCCAAGCATCAACTTCAGTTAAGTCATTTCATACCATTTTATCATTATTCCATTCTTCTGTCAGTATATTGGCATATTTGTTAAGATTTGGCTTTTACCTGCAAAAAAGTTAAAACTTTGACAGAATTTGAAAAATGCATACCATCTCTCCTAACTTTACTGTACAAAAGTGTAGTGAGGGCAAGATCCAGTGACCTGGACATTAGTATACCACTGAGCTTGGGTAACTGACCAAAAGAACTGTACTTAATGGACTTCGTTTTATTGTTCACTCTTACCTGTGTGATATGTTTTCACCTTTCGAGTGAAAAAAAGCTTATCAATATGTGCATTCGGGGATGAATCTTCGAGGATAGATATTCACGTGATAGATTACGGGTTCACATCACTGGTTAGGTGAAGGTTACAGATTATATCTTCACTCAGTTTCTATTGTACTGGCGTAAGGTTGTGTGCAGACGACGTAGTGAACAGGTTACCAATCAATTGTTTCAAAAAAATGTTTGCCACTCCATCCGAAAATCCCAAATATAACATCAACTTATAAAAAGATGAACTACAGCTCTGGCTGTACACACATTTGGTCGTTCATTGGGTGATTGGATGGTGACAAAATGATGTAAAGAGTGATCGTCGGTAGTGAAGGGAAAACGTTTCGGTCACAAAATCATCCTTTATAAAAATGTTGCAATTAAGTATTGTTGGTATTAATCAGTCTCCCCCACACTTTCTACCGATTGAATTGGTTCAGTCTTTATTTATGGTGTAGCTTGCTTTTATATTGTGTGTCAACCCAATCAAATGCCTCATTTGTGTCACAGGATACTTAATGAACCGAAAGTTGATACTGTGAAACTTTGAGTAAATGACGTCCCATAGTGAAATAATGGTGAACAAAGCTGTATAGTCTAGAGGAGTGGTGAAGGAAGGATGACAACCAGTTTTAAAAGACAGAATACACATGGCCACTTTTCAATAGTCACAATAAACCTATGTCACTCGACAGATGTATGATCCTTTCGGCTCATTAAGGAACGTTTAATCCATAGAAGATATAAAATGTATATATAATGTGAGCAGTTGTCTGGCTCTTCCAAATCCTATTTACCTAGTCAGAAAGATGTAGAAGAACATTGCACTTACGTCATACGATATTCTGCTCATAGTAATTGACAGGCTACAATTCGTACTACAGGAGGGTATACTCTTCACACATTCTTGTCCCGAAGTTATCAAACAATTGTCTCATGCGAGATTTCATTCCACATGTCACTATTAGTCTGTGGACGATGGTGATCTTTCCCCACGCCCGATTTGTGATTCAGTATATTTCATTTTTTGGTACAATCAATAAATCTTTGGTACTGAACGAGCTTTCTGCTGATATCCATAGTTTTTTAAACAGCCAATATGTTTGGATATATCGTTAACATCACGTTTTCGGCAATCCAAGCAACTTGTTTTCTTCACTAAAAATAACCACAGTATTTAACTGCTTATAAAAAACAAGGGTAATTAGTCCAACTGACATCGTTCCGAGTTCCTACAGGTTGGCTGTTCAGGGTTCGACTGCACATATTTGAATCGTAATCTTTCTTAACAGAACGCTGCGAAAGTTGTGGAAGCAGGGATGCTCATTCGAAGTGCTTGGATAGAAAATTTGGTAGACTGCCTAGATGGCAGCGGAATTATTGCGTAACTCCTCGGTTCAGAGACAAACAGCAACCCACGAACCTGTTTCACCAGTTTAGTTATATCATACAGCTTTTATACTTTATTACTGCATAGTCAGGAGATAAATGAGCGCAAATGTTTGTAGAGTTCCAGAGGAAGCTTCTTGCTATGTGTGTTGATGATGAGTGTTTCCCTGATAATGAAATAATTTCAAGAGAATCATGAAAAATGCTGTTCTCATAGTGGTTTTGTGGGCCACTTTCGCCTCAGTTCTTTTGTCGAATTGTGGAATAATTGAAAGCTTTATTTGCTAGTTCACTCAAAGACCATTAGCTATAAATTACGCGCAGTTANATTGTTGAGCTGAATCGATGGACTCTGGGTGTCCTGATTGAAGCCCTTTCACCTCGAAATTTGTCCCTTCTTTAGGTACCACTACCGGTTTTATTCCATTATCTCACTGGATGGTCCCACCTCCATGAACACAGTTCATTGATGAAGTTGATGGGGTTTTGATCGAGTCTTCCTTAAATCAGCGCTTGGTTTGTACCGTTGCTATCAAAAGCGACATCCCTGGTAGCTGAATTTTACTTTACACCAGAATGATTTGATGTTGTGCTGCGGTTTGACTTTAGATGAAAAACTGTGTTTGAGTTGTACGCGGGATACCTGAAAACAACTTGGATCCAAACTACTGATTAATGCGTATGCTGTATGCCCCAAAGGCATTTTTTCATCAGAATCCGTTATCTGGCCAGGACGTATGTTACTAGACCTCGGTGGAATGCACCGGTATGGGACTCAATATGTGTTCTAATTTCCTACACATCTGCAGTTCCTATCTGTGCACGTAGGATCTGTTTGTATTTTTTTTGGGGAATACGGCAGAAATCAAAGTTCAGGAGTTCTCGATCCATTATCTTAGTTTTCTACCCTTGTGAACTTGGGAATAGCTCTGTTCGTGAGTTTTTTGCGATCTGCTTTCGCCTCAGTTCTTTTGTCGAATTGTGGAATAATTGAAAGCTTTATTTGCTAGTTCACTCAAAGACCATTAGCTATAAATTACGCGCAGTTATCGCGTTGCAGCAGTTGTTAATTAAATGGGATGAACTTATGCTGCGTGGTGGGAGTATAAAACCAACGGTTTTCAATTCATACCCGGTCAAGTGGAACACTTGTGATTTTGTTGTCGGCAGGCTGACACGGAGTTGTGAATATCCAGCTGTGCCGAAAGTGCCTGGCCAGTTTTTTGAAATGTCTGGGAAGCCCAACCATTCATGACTTATCCCAAAATCAGTGGGAAAAATAGTGGCATCAAATATTTTCCCATGTTTTAAAAGGAGTTCTTAGTTTTTTAACAATCTGCGCTATTCCTCAGTTTGGTTGACGTTTAGTTAAAACAAATCGATGCTGACATTCGATTTTTTTTCAAGAAAAAGGACTTGCTACACTTTGTGTTGTCTGGGGTTGGAAATTCCGTTTACATTAGGTTGACCATTTTGCGACACAAAATTACCCTTCGTATACATGAAGGAATTGCAGCCACATGGATTGATTTGTTCTCTTTCAAGATCACGTTAGTGTGTTGCCCCAGATCCTAAACCCAGTGTAGATTAAGACATTCAGTCCGCTCTAACTGACGTTCCGTCGGCACAAGTTCTCGTTCACGTGACGGTAACCTGGTTTTACCGACAGACTCAGCTATCACACGAAAGTTGGCCCGGTTCACGTACGGCTAGAAAGAAGCCTTACCATAAATAAAATATAAAGAAAAAGCTGTTTACTTGGATTTAAGAAACATCTAAACCAGGGACGGTCCAACCTTTTAGCGCAATCCGGCAGACCAACTGAAGGTAGGTTTGCGACCCTTAAGATAAATTGAAGGAAAGTTTTGGAGAACATGCTGTTTTATCCCTCGAGTTGGACGGGGATCTGTTGGGTTCGTTTAGCGTTTAACGTTGCGCTCCATATGTGATAAGAGGACTTAGGGAAGACCTCCTCAGAAAAAGTTTGCTCATGTAGAGTGACGGTTCTGTCACAACGCAAGAAAATTTGATTAGTTGCAGAAATTACCAGTTGGTTGAAATGGACAAATCATACGCGAGTTTCCCCAAATTGATTCCTCATAGTTCTATCTGATAACTGGTCGGTTGGCTCCAGATGTATCCCTCCTCATCTATCGCCCAAAGAGAATCTGAACCAGTCAAACAGCTTATCCTCACTTCGCCTGTGTATGGAGGTGTCCAACAGTGTTCTGAAAATAGTTCTTCTTATGTACTGGAAAATTCTTTTAACGCTTTCAAAGCGTTTTTCTCGTGGACAGTCTAACAGTATTACAGCGCGAAAGAGTTCCTGGCTTGTGCATTCGTCTCAAAAACGAGTTTCCTCTAGTTGATTTTACACTAATGCTCAAGCCGTTTGCAAGCCACGAAATTATCCCTATGGTCCGTCAGATCCACCAGGAATGTCGTTTTCACAGCCCTAACTGGTTTTGACGCAATCACTCTGGCATGCTTTCTCGTGACTTCCTAGGAACTGGATTAGAGTTTACAACAGCTAAATTCACGAGGGTGAGTTCGATCTGTATTCAGAGACCATAAACCGCTTATAAGGTTAGTAAAATTTCCTCGATAGCCCTCCATGGGTTTCTTTACCTGAGCTCAGTCCCCAAACTTTCCTTCTTCTTGAAAACCAATTCGTACTAATGAATATGCGTTCATTTACAAGTCAATTGCCTCGATAGAAGACTGAACTTTACAGTGAATACATGTCACTAAGTAAAGATTACTTTGCATATTACTGAACAGTCACCGGACCGTATATACAGATGAGCTTTACATCTTTCGTGCTCGGATGAAGCCTGGCAAAGCAAAGCTTTAAAACGCTGTCCATCGTTACAGACCCTTAGTGGCCAGGAATCTGGTGTATACCCCAGCCACAATTTCCTGCATTTACACAGAAAGTCTTCCCACACAAACCTAATGATGTTTTCCCTGGTTCTTGGGCAATGTGCACTGCGAATGGGTTTTAGTCCTTCCGTTATTTTACATACATAATCGATTTAGGAAGCAGGCAACAGGAGTTCTTAACTATTCAACACAACAAGAATATGGATAAGCACTTTCACCTAGTCTCATTTGTGTGACAGGATGTCGGCATGATCGCATCATAGAAACGGTCAGCGATAAATAATCACCAAGTAAGATCACACAAAAACGGCTGTATTTGATTGGGTAACGGCAGACTCACGTTTACTGAATTCCTGAGCTAAAAGCAGAAAAACAAGGTCCTTGTAGAGGAACGTACGAGAGAATAGATATTAAGCATTCCCAAAATACAGCAAAGCTTTAACACGCTACTTTTTTAAAAAAAGCCCCAAATATTTCGGATATTAATCTTGTCTCCGTGACTTCTATTCTGACTGTATGTTGTCAACGCACCGCAAAGTTGACCAGCTGTTGTTCACACGTCTCCATTCCAGGGATCTTATCAGGGCCTGCCCTGGATAAGAAAGCTTGTTAATCGGGTCTATGAACAAGACGGGCTACGGATGAAACGTTACACATATCATAATGCTTACGGTTAAACGGGAGGATTCTGGTATGGACATTGGTACGTTGACATACTATGGGTTTAGACCATTCCGGCTTGTTTGCACACAAGTTTGACTGCGAAACCCTAATGAAAACGGGCGTAAATAGATAATCTTGAAGACTCCAAGGAGTATATTTGGAAAATATGGTGCACAGACAAGATAAACGCTTGAGAAGCGACATATAAGCGTTAAGACCAAAATAAAACTGGTTTACGAAATAAAGTTAAACGTCCTTCTTACCTAGGTGAAGAAAGATTACAGGGAAGTGTTGGAGGACGGCAGGAAGGTACATAGAAGTACACACTAGAAATTTTTGGGATAAATAAGGTGGTGTCGTTTTTCTCAAAAGGGAGCTTTCCCAACTTTGGGAATAGTCCGGTCTAGTAGCTCAGATTAGGTTTGGTAATGTACATAGACACCCATAGATTTCAAGCAGTAGATTTTCTGAAAAATTCTCATGTGGAGAAGAAAAACACTGTGGCATAAAAGTGTTATTTCAACAAAGTAGAAAGGTAAATCGTGGTTTATTTCAGAGCAAGAGTATGAAGTTACATCGTATGAATTTGTCAAAAACTGATCCATTCCAGATTGGAAAGAAAAGTTGGCAAAAAGCGAATTCACCAGCACATTTAAGAAGCTTGCCTAAGTAGGTGGCTAGAAGATCTTTAGTATAGGTTGCTACAAGAAGCGATGACAGAATTGTGCCTTGAAGGACATTAATATTTCCGTGAAACAGCAAAATAGACTACAGTCCGTCCTTTGTGACCTTGAAGCGACGGCAAATTTTGCTCAGCTAACCTGGCGAGGAGACAGAGCACCCGGCAGATTGGTGCTTGTGTAGAAGGTATTCCCTGTCCAGAATGAAGAACCCGAGAAAAAAAGGCGAAAATCACCTCGGAGCATATAACTGCACTTGTCTAGATTCGGAGCAATGTGGTATCTATGAGAAGCTCCAGCAACAGATATGCTGTGATTTTTCTGATGAATAGACCGGAGGAGGTCATAGATAGGAGACAAGCTTTGGGAACTAACATACAATACTTGCCTTCTAGTGATTTCCGGGGAGGCTGGGGAAGAAGCCATGGGGCGACTCCTTTCACTAGAGAAGTTTGTTCAATATGATGGGTCCTTCAGAGTTTGTGCGTAGAGAAAAACTGGCGGAAGACGCAGTGATTATGTCGGCAGTGGTCTTGTCGGCACAGAATATAAAGTTTGTGAAAAATACTTCTTCAGAACCGGAAGGGCATTCTACTGAACTTGTTCACCATGCTTCGGAAAATTATCTGTCAATATTCTCTGTTTTCCGCGGAGGTGTTTTCACTAGATGACTTGTATTTCAATCTAAATTAATTTACTGTGTGCAGTATATTAACTGTCCAGCGTTCTCTGCTTGCATGTGCTCCGCTCGTTGAATAGCGTAGACCCGCCAACTTGCTTTCCACATCTAGGGACATTTCCTCAACAAAAAAAAACAATTCGGGCCTATTTCAACGAACTTTATGATGGAATTGATGGGCAAAATGCCTAGCCCTCCAAAATGGCTCATTTTAATCTTGCCAGTGTTTTCAAACAGTGAAAACACTTTTTCACGCAAAGTATGAAGTTTATTTGCAATGGAATTTGATTTATCTGCCCTACAGTTGTTCAAGAGACGATTTTAACCCTACTGGTTACCTCCAGCACACAGCTCTGAAATTGCCTGAGGCGCGTTCAACCAAAGAAATTGTCCTAAGATTTGTTTGTAATGCGATTGATCACGCGAAGTACCATGGAGGATGAAAACGACGGTGGTTGGGTTGCGAATACTTCCACGTATTGCAAGCTCACGCACTCGACAAAATCTCATCGCGTGACTGGTAACCTCGGCTGAATAACTCCCGTCCTCAGATAGTCACGCTGTGAGAAATAGGATGTTCTTATCCCTTGAAGGTGAAAAATAGATAGTTTGTATCGGTCAAAATACGCCAGACAACGTACAGCCGCTATTGCTTATCAGTGTAAGGGTTTCAGTATCATCAGAAATCGACGAAACACCGGTATTTTTCAGTTGGCAGTTTCTAAAGGTATCTCCATTCACTCTTTGCTTCTCAACCCGTGCAAACTGCCTTCACAGTAGTGGATGTGGACTGGATTACCTTAAAATCGAACATCTCTTCAATCCTTATAGTAACACCTGCCCTTCATCTCTCCATGAAAGTTTACCGCAAGCAACTCCTACCTAATGGCGTTCGTGTATAAAACAGTAACTCCAATTTCAAACCGATCTTTAAGATAAACACAAATCGCTTATTCTGATACTTCAGGTGTCCGCGATTTAGGATAGTTTCATCTAGCCCTAAACATGTGCCTATGGATTGACGTTCATAAACTCGCGGCAAAAGTTAAACCTTCTATTACTGGACTAGGTCCGTTTACAGTGGTGTGACAGTTGGCTTGTATGCCAACATTGATTTCTTAGGGATTTTATGTTCTACACCTTATAATAGATAATGTCCTTTGTTCGGTACTAAAATTGGAAGCGATCAAGCAAACAGCGGAATGGAGGGTGGAATCTTTAGTGGCAATAAATGGTAGACTGACTCTAATACCATCGGAAAAGGCACAGTTATTAAAATTCTGAGAAAAAGTGGACACTTGGGACCATCCGTGTTTATTTTCTGATTATGTGCGAATTCCATTCCAAACTGAACAAAAAAGATAATGCGAAATACGAACAGGCAACAGGCTTCCTTTGGCTGTCAAGTGAAAATGGGGATTTAGCCGATCGCCCCGAGCAGAAACTGCCCAACTTTGACTGAACACCACTTACAGTCCCTATTAATTAGAATAATTGTGTAGCACCCCTCCTGTCTAATGGTTATCCTATGAATCCTTATGGTAGTTAAAGGCTACCTGTACTAGCCCTGATAGAATGGCCATTTCTACCATCCGTTTCTACCATTCCATGCAGGTGTAGTGCAAGTTTTCCAGTTAGAGCGGCATAAAGTTAACCCCCGTCATCCGTTGTCCTTGGGTGATGACCATTGGTAATGTTGTTCTAATGCTAATTTATGCGGAAGATTTGGACCCGAATTGGATCTAATAGAGACTCTTGAGGATGCTTTTACAGAAAAATCCCTAACATTCATATAACCTTCAGCGTTTTAGATAAGACTACGAAAGTTGTCCAGCAGTGTCTCATTGGAATATCTATTTTACTTCACGGAAATGGTCGTATCAGTTGTGATGATAAAATGAACTTCAGAATATTATTTGCCTAGAAGTTGTAATAAGCTGAGGGCTGGATGCAGCTCATAAAGTTTGAAAGCCGGTTACCCACCTCAGTGAGGTGACAACGGTGTTCCTGGTCAAGCATAATGGATGAATAGTGCATAGCCTCAAGAGTAATCATCTTATAAAAGAGAACATTTTTTTTACTTTTGCGCACTGTGAACTTGTACTACCAACTGAGTTAAGCAAGTAAGTAATACTTTGGATTCTAGGTTAGCTAAACCGTGAGTAATAAAGATATCTCAGCTCGAGGTTGTTACACTGCGACTGTGGATTTCCGCATGTTGTGCTAAAATCGGAAGCTTACATAATATCCAGTTGTAAAAACTGACAACCGGAACTCATCAAAAGAGATTCACAGTATAAAAAATAGCACATGACTAAAGTAGCGCTAAATAAGCTGAAATCTACATTGCTGAATACGGGATGTGGCTACTTCTGTAAGGGTTGACGAGTTAGTGAACAGCATTCGTTCTAGTCAAAACCAGAAGTCAGAGGATGCGTAGTCTTACACGATGCCTGACTAAAAGCCATTCGCGGGTAAATGGTACTATTCGAACTTTCACCAGGCAGGTTGCATCTTCGGACTCTGAAAGTTGGTGAGATGTGCGTTTTTGAATAACTCCAGTAGGACAGAAAAATACAGGGTTCGTCTTGCCTACCACATTCAATGATTATTAGCATCCATGAGAACAGCAAACATACGATGAATGAGGATTACGCTACGACATTGGTAGTTTCCGGGAGATATCACAGAAGGATGACAAAGTATGCCAGTTCGGGTAGTGCCGATAAGCTTGTCTTTGTGCCTGAGAACCACCAGTGGCAGTACTGCAGTTCTCATTTTTTTAGTGCTTTGCATTATTTGCCACCACATTTTCTTCATATTGGGTTCAGAGGAGACAGTCGACTGGGGGGATGGAAACAATGTTGACTGTTGGTAACAGTTGTAATTTAACGAATCTGTTTCTCCATGTTGCTTCCCAATTTTCGAAAGTGAGGCTTCTATCAGCACCGGAAACAGCAGCATGCCGACCAATAATGCCTACGGGTGCGCAGTCAACCATGCGCGTACCTTAAGAGGCCAAGGCTGATGCTACCTAACTATACCCCAAAACGTTCACGAGAAGTTTTTACACCGCTTTCGTTCATAATAACATGCAAAGGCATGCAAAACCTATGTCATACGTTCTGGTAGCAAAATCCTAAGCAAACTCTGAAAGCAGCCACAGTATTAATGGATCCATTAGGCGTGCATTGAATAAACGAGTGATCTTTTGAATGATGCCTGGCAGTTGGTTAGTCTGTACACTACGTCCCTTATGCCTTAATTCAAGCTTCAAAGCCTGCGGCCTACTTAAATAAGCTGGCAATACGACATTTCAGTTTAGGCTAATAGGTCTGCTACGTGCGTCGCCTTAAGGCTTGATGGAGTAGTCTTAAGTGTGAATATGCGCTGAACGAATCAATGGGTGTGTTTAATCAATTGCTTTCAGTTGGTTGATGAGAAGGGCTTTTGTGGTAATACGAACAGGGTATCAGTTACGCCAAATACACTAATTTGCGTACCAATTTGATTTGCACTGAAGACTCTCCTTTCTAGTTAATTTCAGCTGGATTAGTATCGAAATAAACGGAATATTTGAAGCATTTTCGACATGCACTCTTTTGTACCACCGCTTGAAAAACGTCCTTACGCGGGGAGATTAGATTTCACCGGTTTATTTTTGAGTTGGAGTAGTACAATGCCTGCGATGGAGGGAGACTGTCGTTACGTCAGTGTAACACCGTTAATAAATGAGCGGTTAGGTGCATGAGTGAAGCAAAATAAACTAGCGCGAAATTTCACTTGTTACGAGAAAGTGCATGCCATATACAGCTTCCCCCAGGTGAAGACCCCTTTTAAGATCTCCCGAAGGTAAAATGCATCAGCTAGGGACCGCAGGTTGTCAGAGGTTCCTATGAAGTACTGCTGACAAAGGCATGGAGAGTAACTTTCTCCAGGAACTCGTTATAATGAACGAACGATGCTGGCTTTTATCTCAGTACGTCATTGGGGATTCAACCACACTCATGTCGATCAGCTTGGATGAATCGCCCCTAAGAAACGGTGGCATAGTCGGGCATAGTCATTCATTTTTAAGTAGTTCGGGCTGCCACTGTTCTGCATAACAAAAACGGCACTTTTCACACTAGGTGTGTTTTACTTCACAAGCTCAAGGTACCAACTCACTGTCCGGAAGATACGTGGTTCGAGTCTAACCCAGGCATCTCAACTGCTCCTGTGTGGGCTTGGGCAACCTGGCAGTATCTCAGCCCTCGTGCTTCCATTGAAGTGGCATGCAGCTAGGCATCGAAAAGGTGTTACAGATGAACAACCATTATTTTATTATTATATTATATTATCTATTATAATTTTATTATAATTTATTTATTCTACTTATTATTATCATTATCATTTTCTTTACCCCAAGATTAATCACTATGGAGCTCTAGGTTTTCGAGTTTCTCTTTGACTTCACCCTGTGCCCAAAGCTCTATAACATTAGAAAGACGGCTTACATCAGGTTTTTGTATTTTGCAGCTTTAAACACTTCTGTTGGTAAACTAAAAGCCAACTTTTATTGAGGGAAATCTCCACAGGTTTTGCTCCTCCCAGCAAAATTCCTTGACATTTTGACGCTCAAACTATTCCTCTCAGAATGTCCTGTTTCAAATACTAGCGAAAAATGGATCGTGTCAGTTTATGAAATAATTACGCTTATTGCTCTTTGAGCCGCGAGCTGCTCTGTCAGCCCCCATCCTAAGCCACCGTTGTCTATTGTTTAGATTTTGCATCTTTACACAACCACTTAATGCTAGCTATGACCATATGAACCCACCCTTTGGTCTCCCTGAACGACCCAGATGTGAGCCGCAGTCGCTTGGTTCAGTAGCATTCAGTTTGACCATTTATAAAAATGTGGCAAAAGCCATCGAAGGGATGTAGTGAAATTCAGTAGTCAAACACTCAGGTTGATTTGCAGCCAATCATCTCTTCAAACCTTTGCTAGAAATGTGAGAAAACGAAATAATCGGTGTATAAGTTTTGACTGATTTTCTTCAGTTTATGGCACCACATGCTAAGTCCTTGTAGCCGGAAGCTACGGAGGCTCTATACAAGGACCATCCGAACTTAAACAGTCGAGAAGCATGTGTAGCATTTTTCAATCTATTATGCTGCATACCGGTCACATTTGTCAATACCGCTTATTGAGTAGGACCAGTTACAGTCAACAGTTCTTGAACATTTTGCGACTACCACTCAAGGGTGCACAGTTGGGATACTCGTAAAACTCCACCAAAGCACAATCCAAGGATCACTGAATGCAGTAGCTTCTTGGAAAAACTTCAAAACCACACAGCCACATTAACATCAAGATCGCCTTCTAGATTATGGGTCGAGAAAAGATTTCGGTAGTGAACCATTTGAAGTATTTTTTGGATCTTCAAAAAGAATACTAAGACCTCCCGTTGTTTGAATTCTTTTATGGTAGAGAGGACTTTTGGTTGTTGTGATGCAAAACCCAAAATACTACCGCATTTTGTATATTATAACTTTTTCATCTCATCCTAAATAACAATCCGTAGGCCAGACGGTGAATTCGCTTTCAGATGCTTTCGTTCGATAGGCCTGAGCCACATCATCGTAAATAAACTTCATAAACTAAAAGAAGTTTGAAAGCGTTATCCAAATTATAATAAGGTGGAGTAAATTGTGACAGTAAAAAACATGGATTGGCTTTGGGTTGAATTTTACACGTCTAATTTCATAGAGCAAAAGCAAGTGCTATTCTTTAACCGCTACAATACTACTTGTAAGGTTGGTCATAGAAACCCGGCTAATCCCCATTTGTCCTCCGTTTCCACCATCCTTATAGACAAATAAATGATGAACACCAAAGAAGGTGTGTAATATCGTAATCGCTTTGTGCGTCCTGTATATCTTTGTACTCACATTATGCTCCCCGGGAAACAAAGCGCCATTCAGACCTTCGGAGGATCCGAGGACAATGGAACTTGTAATTGGACGATTTCCTTTATAAAAGGGTTGTTTTGCATGTTTAGTGCTGTCTTCAGGTATGCATGTTTTACTTAGACTGAAGAACATGCTATGGATCCTTTCCGTATGGGTTGGCGCATCCTGTTTTTTCAGCTTTTTCTATTGATAATTGTCTCCTATTTTTCAGACAACCAGGAGAGTAATAGTCTGGGTTATGATAGGAAAATTATTCTAGAACGGTCAGGTGACAGCGGTTTACATCAGGGGCCTGCTGGTAAAAAGAGATGGGAAAGATAATAAGGATAAAGTTGTTCCGCAGATCTCAGAGTGCGCTTATTAACGGTTATGCTAGCGTTCATTACTTTTTATAGACATGTAGGTGGTTTGGGAGACACCGAGAAACAAAATTAGGTAGTATATACAGTTGGAAGGCATCTTAAGTAGAATTTCAAAGGATCTGAGTTAGTGATGATGAAGAGGTCTATATATGGGAAAAAGGTTGTGCTCCATTGCCCATTCATGTCTGTTAGAAATGTGAAGATTCCATCTGAAATTTGTTTTGCTTTCATAAACAAAACTACTCACAAGTTTGCTGAAAATTCTTCGGTCGCCCACCACCGGTTTTGCCCTTTCTGGGGCTTATCAGATAGGCGCAGTCCCTGAGTTCCCGTCAACCTTATGCTCTACTTGAACCTATATTGGACAGATTTCGACAAATCCACTCATTTGCATGTCAATTTAGTTCTCACGAGAAACTCAATTAAATCTCTCGTTTATGATATTCTTCAACTGTTTCCTCTTATTCTGCGCAATCAATGGAGCCATCGGTTGGATAGAAAACAAAGTAACTGCTATGCTACATTTATCAACCGTATCAATGGATTTTGAAATAACTTGTGTGTTTCCAGACTTAACTGGAAGAATTTTATGTAATGTAAATGAAGAAGACCACAGCATTTGACGGCTTTTTCCGAGCCCCTTGGTAGGAGTTTCGCCAAAAAAAACCGAAATATCATTCAAAACGCTAATAATATATCTTCTTTTGTCTTCTCCTAATAAACAGGAGTTTATGGGCCAATTTGATATGTTCCAACAACTAGGTATTCATACTAGTACAATGTTTTGGCAGAGTACTTTTTATCCCATTATTCGTGCTGGGCACTTAACAAGCGTTATTCATCAGCCTTAATGAACGCCCATGTGGACGTTTAGCTGTGTGCTGAGTACAATTATGAGGGTTTCGTACAGCACTACGTACAGAATAGGATGATTTCGGGTGATTCGGCTGACTGCCACCATAGTATGCAGTTTGAAGTACATTAAAGAATAAAGGTTTAATATCAGAAACTGCTAAACGCTACTGACTTTTAGGGGGAAAATAATGGAATCGGGCGGATGACAGTTCCAGATATAAATCGAAAAAAGATTCCAGATATATACTAATAAATTCTATTTCCATGCGCAGCATTTTGTACTTCAATATGTATTGGCCGTTATATCAGATGGATAATGAGCGGCAGATTAATTTATTAACAACGGCTAATCCACTGGTCAATTGCGCATCAGTGTCAGAGTACCGACGTTTGAGCTGGAGCTGTATGATGCTTTGTGGAGTGTCATCGATACCGATGGGACGATATTTGGAATAAGAATCGCTGTCGCATATTTAGACTCCTGATGAGAGTTACCAGCTGACTCGAACCTGCTAACTTAACAACTTTCCAAGCCCTCGAAATTGATAACATACATTCCAGCAGTCACCCGAGGGCTACGTTCTTTTATACTGTTCACAAGATAGTCCGTAGGTATCGCCATAACCAACTGACCACAAGTAATGTTATTGTATTAGACGCTCTTCAGTTTTTCCTCCTACGGTGATATGCGGAATTAAACTGAGGCTTGAAGGTTTGAAATCTATCCATCACGTGTAAACTAAACTTAGAGCAGACTGCCAGGGAGAGCACTGGAAGCATGCTTTTACCAGTCAACTTAGACCTTACTCATTTGCATGTATTCATATTTTACTGCAACACATTGTAAACCATCAGGATCGTTTTGGCTGCCTAGGTGCTTACTGCGCCTACGAACTGATAAGCTTTTCGCATTGTATTTGTTTTGAGTACGACAAGTTTTGCGGACAATAAAGTTATGACTAATGGCGTACCTAGCAAACATGTTGATTTCCTCGTAACGATGAGATCCTATTGGAATTTTCTGTTAAGATAGCTTCGATGATGCTGCCTATGCGTAAGGTCTGAATATGACTGGTTTTGTCAAAACATCGCGACCGCTTCAGCATACCTGTCCAAACACGCTTTCCACAGGACACTGATACAACTTTATCATACACCATAAGAGCATATACAACTCAGTAGACTACAGCAGCGATGTTGACGCGCAGAGGGTGCCATAGACCCGATTCTTGAGATGATTTACTATTGCAGCAATCCTTCTCATTAAGTTTACTACCAAGTGTAGGGTCTTCGAACTAGTCAATCTCAAAACTGAAAGCCTTCCAGGCTACACCATAACCATGCATTTGGATTCAGAGTGAGTTGTGATTCCACCACTACATACTCAAAGTTTGTGGAGGATTCGGAGGATGCTGTCACCAGTAGTTGCTCCGTGAATTGAAACCGTGCCAGACTGTCTACATTCATGCCCCGATTCGGCAAAAATGAAGTTTAAAAGTATTACCAGAAACACTTTATCTGTAGCAAACGGAACTGTCGAAACCTTTTCCATGTTTGCCCTAACAAGCATTTGATGGGAGTCGCTGAATGTCGTCACTCTAGAGGAGTATTCACGTTGAGGGGGTACACCTACAGGGCTTCCAGTGAGTTTAAACATGAAAGTGACGCTGAGGGATACAGAAGCTCTGCTTGAAATTTGCCGTTTTACCGTCGAGTATGAAGTAAGTTAGTAAGTCAGTCAGTAAGTTGTTGGACTCGCTCGTTAAAAAAATGACTCCGTTTCGGAAAAAAACAAGTTTAATGAAATAGCCCTCAGTCATATTCCGCGTCAGTGAGACCGGACCTAATGTAGTTTTTCA
The DNA here is from genome assembly GCA_004794785.1 of Opisthorchis felineus. NCBI lineage: Eukaryota > Metazoa > Platyhelminthes > Trematoda > Opisthorchiida > Opisthorchiidae > Opisthorchis > Opisthorchis felineus. The sequence goes on along the minus strand of SJOL01006365.1, from coordinate 392,066 downwards.
CTCAAAGGTTCAAACATCTATAGTCCTACATGACTCAGAAGTACGGGCAGGTAAGCCGATCGATCAACACAATCGGAGCAGATGCTGGTCCGTCGTTCGAAGCTTCCACGAACCACATACATTGCTCAAGCACAAACATATTTGGCCGTTCAGACCTTGCATTTAGTCTGTGACCAGCGGACGCTTGATTAGCAGTGGCGCGCAATTCCTTTAAGTGTCGTGCGACTAGAGTCGAAATTCCGATGCGCTCTTCTGGTCAGCTGTTACATCCAGCGCTTTTAGGATGACTGGTTTTTCTTGACCTTTTTTGAACTTGTCCGATTCTGACCACCCAAATTTTCGGGCTAAATCAACGGTCCGCTTCGATTTGGTGGGCACAGATATCCAAAGTATTATTGTGCATGTTTAAAGGAAGCAAACGGTACAAAGACCAGTTCAAACAGCGATTTTTGGGGTAAAATCTTACGAATGAAACTAGAGGATTTCAAAATGGCATGAAGAAGTTTCCACCTTAAACCAAAACACACATACGAGATTCTGTTTAGCTCATCCAAAATGTCCTGAAGCCCTTTGGAAGAATGAGCCTGGCCATCATACACATGTGCTGTTCCTGAGTTTATGTCACTATATTTGTGGTGAATGGACTGATAATCACAGACCTTGTAGAAGTATAAGGTTTTCTTCAGTTTGGTCGTATGGATTGACCTATTGCCATTTTACAATATTATTTATCTTTCTTGTCCTTCAGGGAAAAATGGAAATCGGTGATTCTCAGGCGTTGTGGTATAATAGCTGACTGTGATCTCCCTCTTTTTAGATTAACCACATTGTATTTATTGACCACACACAGTGAACCTGAAACAGTAAGGAGCCTTCCATTGATATTTTTGCTACTCTCCTTCACCTTTTCCTGCGCTGTGTTAGACCAAGTCTTCTGAATCATCCAACTCGCATGTTTTATCATTAGCGGACAGCACATGCTTTTGGTTGCTGTTTTACGACGTCGGAACGTTGACTGAGTTGAATCTGCGGTAAGCAATGTTCATGTGCTTTTCAACAGCTGGAAACCTGAAGGCACATGCCGGACATTCCTGACGATCGGTTTCTGATTGACAGTCTTCTTTTATGTACGAAATATTTGTTGTCTACAAGTTCACTATCTTCAGCAGCTTAGTTCTTGCAGTTCTGTCCAGACTTTGTGTTAAATGCATGGCTTTCTTGGTAGCCTACCAAAGGAAGTTGGCTGGTGTCTGGTATGCATACGCCTTCTGCGATCTGTTTGTCACCTCTCCCGACATTCATGTGGGCAAATATGTGTCCTCTGTACCTCATACTTCACTGCACTGGAGTCCAGTGAATTGTTACTTGCCCGCATCAACCACCATTTTATACTGTTCATAACCATAATCGCTGAAGTTATTCTTGGTGTATCATTTGCCGACTGCCTGAGCATCATCAAATGCAGCTCAGGGCTAACTATGGTTCCTTTTCAGCAGCTTTTAAAATCTAGTTCTGCGACCAGGAAATTAAACCTGACTGAAAAATGGTTTGAAAGTGCCTTGACTTCCATCTTTGGTCAAGTTTCCCTCTTACTGGAGCTCATAAATGGCTCCACGAGTAGTTTGACTACAAACATCCAGCATGCAGAAGAGTGTCTTACCACTGGTTTTCAAGCTGAACTTGTTCACAGGAAACGTGCTGATCTCGTTTGATCTAGAGAGGACTCCTACAGAAAAAACCGGCGTGTAGGTAAATTCCAAAAATTCCGCAACTATCCAAATGTAACCGGCGAAAACCTTCCTGAAGTTTCCAAGCTTCCTGCATGATCGGAAACCCATGAAATGAGGGTGGGTCCACCAGCAAAACCGGAACAGCCACTGGGTCGGCGTTCGGAACGCCCGGTAACTAATCACGTATATTACATCATATCACCTGTTTAGTCAGATAGGTAGGTAGTTGGGAGCAAAAATAGGCAGCACTATCGTCTTCCATTGTCGGACGAGATGAACTAAACTCCAGGTTCTATTACAGAGAGCAGCGTTGATGATAATAGTGACGAATCCTATTCTGCCTTCTAGAACGGACCAACCAGAGTAATAGCCCAAGAACAAGAGGCTGGCTGCTCAACAGCGAGTCTCATACGCACAACTTTCTCAGAACTTTCTCTACCTACTAGACAACTAGTGGCACCAACTGACACAAAGTATCCACGGTATCATCTTCCCACCTGGATGATTTCATGTATTCAGATGCAGTCCCGGATGACTCTATTCCAGATCCCGTTTCTGTAAGTGTATTATACTCTGACAGAACAGCTCATTGAAGGTGAAATTCCGTATGAGTTATGCTGCGGAAGTTAGCTCATATAACTCAACAAACTGGCACACACTGATGACAACAATTCCTTGATACAGTTGTAACTGTTTTGTAAATATCTATTTCTTGACTATTTTCAGTGACTGTATTCCAAACAGTCTTCCAAAACGCCAAACCGTTAGATCACGACCTTCGTCCCTAACTTTTCAAGTAAAATTCAAATGCGTGCGACCGATATTTTCAATGTCATTTATTGATCATCCACTATCCAGAGAATAGCAAGAAAGAAACCCATTTTGGTCACTGGAGGTGCAAATTTCATGGCGACCTAGTTGACGGCAAAAACTGACATCGCATAAAGCGATCTATAACACCTATACACTCGGAAGGTCACAAATTGTGAGCCTAAAACCCAAGAGAAAAAGACGGACCCGGACTGGTGAAGTATGAAAAGAAAGATTTCCTGCGATGCACACTCTCAAAGCATGAAAAACGGCTTGGGTTTGGAATATTTTGAAAAAGCGACTCCAAGGGAGGAAAATTTTCAAGACTTAAGTGTATTTGCTGAAAGGTCTTCCTACCTAGAAGTTCTGTTCTCACTAAGTGCTTGGCCGAACTGTAAGGAGCTCGTTTAACCGGAAAGCATTTCGGGGCATCATTCGAATTGCATTATTAGTCGCCTGAAGTAGATTATACGTATAGTTATTTACTGTCACTCACCCTGTACGAGACCCCACAATTAGCGAGGTTTTACCTTTTCTAGATTTCAAAATCGTAAATAGATAAGAATACTTTCCAGTAGATGTGGTTGACAAACTGAAGCTGCATCACACACTTTTGGCACAATGTCATCGGAATTTCTAATGTATCTAAATGTTCTAAACCAGATTTGTGTGTATGCAAAAGATTCTTCTCTTGTGCTCAGAATGAGTAGAGCAGAAAAGCAACGTTTCCGGACATTCGTGAATAAGACGTGATGTTGCAGGGCAATGAATCTGGGAATTGATCCTTATCATTCACGTCTGTACAAACGAGAACCTTTTTAACACCCGACTTAAAAGAGAACGAGAACCGGACTCTATAGTCACATGTACTGTTCGTTAGTTGGAGCTCAGTGAATGTCAGTTTGCCGTATGCAACTTCATTCGATATTTCTGCTTCATTGCATTCGGTCGGTCTCGGTTCATTAGGTTTCCCGATTTATGGTTTGGTGAACATATCTAAGTTATGAGACTAACACATATATGTTCATTCCAGTTCAGGCAAACCTGCCGACGTTGTGAAGTAATGCGTTAGGTTTGCGCACGATGTCAGCTGTTCGAAGTGACAGTGGACCAATAAATCCGAATCAACGGCATAAGGTATTCTTATTCTAGAGGTCCCCCTTAGTAAGTATATAAGTTTTGGGTCTAATTTCCTGTTCGGTTTTAGGGATTCATTTCCATTATGCCAAATTCCTCCTCGATGGTGTTTCCGCGTGGACGGGACAATGAAGCAGAGTTCCAGAATACCAAAATATGAATGAGTATATTCACGAACCTTTTACACCGGCAATTATCTGCGCACGCAAGAAGGTCGCTACACTGATTCGAATTTGGTTTTGGTGGACATTGTTTTACAAAACAATTCTGCTTTCCGTAATGTGTAATTTTTGAGTAGTCTTTTTGTTGTAGTCAGAATATTCTCACTACTGGTTGGTTCAAAACACTGTATGACAGTGTTCGTCACCTCACTAATTGGATGGGACAGATGACCTGTAATAGCAAGGACATTCTTCAGGAGATTATCGGTGTGCCTGTGACACCGCTCTGGTAAGACAGTCAAACCGGATCCGTATGACCTACGTGACGACTAACTGCAAATAGTTTAATTATTAAAGTTTAAGTTTATGGATTATAATTACACAAACATAATAAAGGTAGAAACTAGCTCACTGGCTCGTGTCGACTTTTGGCTTTATTGATTAGCTCCTTCCATCGGCAATCCACGTCCCGCAAACTGAAAACGAAGAAGATCAAAAGAAAAACCACAAATAGGCAAAAGCAGTTACGCAGTAAGCCTGACAGAGAGGCAACGGACTGAGGTTAAGTTATTTGTCCTATTCATTTGTATCATCAGTAGGTGTTGGTTAGAGGCAGTTGATGGTTCATTTTCTGCATTCGGTACTTTATTTAGCTATCATATGTCCTCTGAACTACGGACGTCCAAGCCAGAATGACGGGAATATAAATCCCCAAATCAAGTGACCATCTAAAGCTGGATTACTTCCGACACTGGATATCGATTAACTGAAGCATGCGCAAAGTAAAAAATGTTAGTCAAATATCACTCATAAAATACTCCTGTTTTTGTGCAGACCATGTATGGTTCTCTTATTCCTTTCACGATTTTACCCCTGGTGATCAGCGTGTTCAAAAATCCTGAAGCATGTGGGTGAGCTAGTGGTGAGAAAGGTTCAGCAAGCATGACAACAAAATCTGCTGGTTCTCGTCCAAACAGAATCAGTTCTTTGTCAATTTGTTACCAGACGGCTCAGTACTTTTTGCCGTCGTTCGGAATGTGTCCTTGATTGTGGCTGAAATAACAGATGCTAGGATTGATCACGTGATGCATTTGTTCCATTTGCAATCGGTATCATCAAACTAGTGCGACCATAGTTATCCAGGGGCCTTCGTTTTTGACCAACTTGCACTAAGGTGTTCTAACAGGAATATTGATGTGAATTTCGACGAGCATGATTGGATGGATGTCTGGTAGGCAATCGAATTTTGCATTCCAAACTGTCATTCCGTTGTGTTCTAGAAGCACGGAATTGTTTGTTCGATTCAAACCACTTTGCGAAGGTACACGAGTTGAAGTTCTTCCAAAGATATTGTTTTTTTTTCATTTAATGTAATCCTAAATGTACAACACAACCAAGCGTTTTCCTACACATAACTATTCGACACACGAAAGAGACATTGAGGGATACAACTTTATTGGAAAAGTTTAGTATTCCTGACAATTCGGGTGCTTCTGACAGGAAGGATGATTACTCTTACCAGCTGGTAAATCTTTGCCTGTACTTCATGGAGCCCTCGGCACTACATCATATCAACCCCTGTATAATGGTTTGGTTTGCTTTCAGACCCGCCATTGTGAGAATGGTTGTACAGTATAAATACAATACAACACAATATATACAGTATAAATACAATTAGTTCTGGGTCCACTATTTAGGTACGTACGGTATAAGTTCAAAAGCCAATAAGCTCTGTGTTCTTTTGTCTCATTTATGTTGGGAATTCCAAGTGTTTGCAGTCCAAATGCTATCTTGTAACAGAGCTACAACCAAAGAGCGTACTTGAGATGCCAGAGTACTTAACGTCTCCAACTCAGGAGTCTACCGGAGAAAGGCAGTAGCAGTAAACTTGTCGGTAGATTCGCAGAGAATATGACCTATGACGTACGAATGAGTGTTGCCAAGTCTAAGAATATTCTGTGACAAACTTGCGTGCCACAGTGTGTGACGATGTTCACAGAAAAAACGAAGGACCCAGAACATTCATCGGGAATTCAAAGCATTAAGCAGCTTTCTATGGAAATCACAGTCAACCAAGCAATGGTGTAGGCTGGAAGTGTTCTGCATTTTCTATTTGTCTCATTTCGAAAAGCACTGACAAATGTTAATTTCTCGTAATGTTACTAGAGGAGGTGTGCTGGACTTCCGGAAAGTTCCGTCATAGGAAACCTTTCTTCTTTGCTGAGATTCCATGAAGTGTGGCACAACTTTATTAAACCGAAAAGAATTGAGGATTGTTCTTCAAACGTGGAGTATTTTTCAAAAGCTAGATGACGCTAAATTCAACCACTGCACATTGTGAACTCACCATAAAAAATCTGTTTTACACTGCGTTCAGTTGCTTATTCAGTATTTTCAGGTTTATTGGAGGATTTACACTGTATGTGATGGTCATAGATCACCCACTTACTGGGTGGCGGTTTTGACATTTCAGAGTCCAAGTTGCTCATTGATGGATGAGCTACATTACATGTGCAGCGTTGTTCAGACACGCTTCTATAACCACCGGCTCATAAAGCTTGGAGTTACTAACCTACGGTCCTGGGTATCCATTGATCACGTAACTCAGTGCTACACCATATAAAAACACTGTTCTATTTGAGTAATGGCAACAAGACATCGTAACTGTAAGGATATACAGAGTGGTTTGCCACTAGCCTTTTTTAACACTAGCTAGGGTGCATTAAGGCAAAATTGGGCCCAAGGGGTTTATATTTGGATCCCAAAAACTTCACCACAGCAGAATGGTCCTTCATTAAAAAAATCCAAGACAGTTTACACCTTCCATGTTCGACAGATCTTGCAATATACTCACTCCGCGTCCCTTACTTTGACGAGAGGAGAACCAAAGCCCTTGGGGAAAAAGTGCTGAAGTGTGGATCTAAATCGGTGTTCGGATTCCAAAAAATGAGAACATGTTTATCCTGAACGATCACTGACGAGGACTACTTTTGTATGTGATTCAGCAAATCTTTAATGAGGAATCTGTAGCTTCCTTATCCATGAATCTGGTGGGCACTAGGGAAAGCTGCTTTAGCCGGAAAGATCCGCTTACTTCAAATATCTCATCCCAAGTAGTAGCTAACTTAGTATTGCAGTTAGCTTTTGCTTTGTTTGTTTCTGTTCCCACAGAGGGAAGTTTCACACGATTGCTGGATAAAAAAATGTGGTAGAATTCAAACAAGGTTACTCAGTGTTTGTAACTCATTTCCGTCAGCAAACCCAGATTGTTTGTCAGAAATTGGAAGGGTGTTACAAGATTTCTCTTTCTTGTCTCCTACATCTACCCACCCAAAATAACCTGATGTTGATGAAAGGCATGGATTTGAAAAGGATTGTGTACCTCATGTGTGACCAATTCACACCACATATATTTCATTCGAAATCCAGTTGAAGCGTAATTCGTACCGGAAGGAAACAATTTCCATACATAATTATGTGTTAGAAATTTGACGGTCGAAGTTACTTAGAACAGTGCGCTGTCAACATGTTGCTTCCTAACTGATCATATCTATCAACTCGTGTATAGACGAAACACAATAACATGATTTGATTCTCAGCGCGGTCAGATTTAATCAAAATGAAAACTGCATCCATCTGGTAAACAAAATTTAATACTAAAAGCAACATTTACCATCAAGATCGATGGTATGATTAGCAGACTGGAAAACTTAGTTCCCAGCTGATGAGAAGAATTTTTAAACTGCTTATTTGTACCACTTAGAAAAATTGTAACTGAATGATTTTTCGAGCCTAAGGCTTGAGTCACCATGGCACTGGAGCGCATTCCAATTTCTAAAGTCAAGTGCGATTTCAGTGCACCAACTTTAGTGGAATATCGCGTACAATTTTAGTACAAATGCTCTCAACAATGGATACTCACAATGCAGAACTTCACTCCTGGAAATAAAGACATGCGTTTTAATCCAAAACAAGGTTTATTCTATTAGGAGGCATTGACCTGACCACTGGCTGAAAAAACTCCGAGGTTGTACATTTCTAAAGATGAACCTCTCCTCAAACTATGAAGGTGGTGTTTTGGGAGGTAATAATAATAATTGTTATATTCAAGGAAACTACTCACAAGGTTGCTGAAACCCTTCGACAGCCCACTTTTTGAGTAGTTTCCTTTATGAAAACATACTGTGATATCTGAAATATCGTACGAACTAAAACATGAGGCGGCCTCTGTGCAGCATATTCAGTTGAAGAATACTACAAACGAGAGATTCAGGTAAGTTCCCCGTGAAAACCAAATTGATATGCAAATGAGTGTATCTGTCCTAATGGGTGCGTTCTTATGGTCTCATTTAAATTCTAAAATAAATCGTGGCTATTCGGTTCTTCTTGACACTCTGTTTCAGGCAGATTTATAAAACGCCTACTGCAACTCAATGTAGGCATTTACATCTGCATGGGTAGATTTTATTCCACATTGCTCTTAGGATACGTGTTGCAAATCGCAGAGTCTCTGGCAGTTTAAACGCTTGGAAAACCTTCAGTGATCCCCTTGACACCACATGCGGTAAGCTCCAGTCGCCAGCAAAAGCGTCAACCAACCGAAATGAACAAAGTGTCAGTCTTCGTAATTCCGTTTATTGGATCCGCTTACGAAGTCGACGGTCGATAGTAGAAATGTTGCCAGCTATTAGCAGCATTTTCTTTCCACTAGGAGAACAATAATGGACTGTGAAATATGGTGGGTCAGAGAGCTTGGAGGCTGAGAGACAACCCAAATTTCGGAGATCACCATGGAGATCATTATTAGCTAAAAGCTCCCTTGTGTTTCAGAAGTCGTCAACATAATGCATAATTTCACAGATTTTAACATCTGGAACAGGCTTCTTGTCATTGATCTTTGGTGGCAGATCCCACAGAAATACTGCACTTTTCTCCTTGACTTTTGCGGCAGTATCCCCAACGGTGATATTTGTCTCAGCGGATAAAGAGACAGCTCCGGTGTGTCAACGATCAAGCCAATGGACTCTTCTCGACGCCAAATAATGTTCGGCACTATGACGTTCGCTACAGGCTCAAGAGTGAAGTGGTTTGGCAATGTCAATCCGTAGGTCGATCCACATTTGGACTGTAGTCAGTTATGCTATTGACTTGAAGGTATATTTTAGCCCACCTTTCTGGTAGGTGGTCAGATTAATCTATTCACATGGAGTGGTTGCCCATGCTCTTCAGTTCAGTAGACCCGTTTATATAATCCTTTACCTTGCAAGTTCACAAGGAATTAGGTTCAAATGCTTTCCTTTCAAATGCCCCGTAGATGGTACAGTTCCCTTGGTAGTTAAATAAAGTTACAGTGTTGGTTCACTTTAGGTGAACAGACTGACGGTTAAAACGAGCTCATTGTATGTTTGAGGTAAACCGTGCCTTCAGTGAATCCAATGAACCTTACCAGAGCCCACTCTCATGGTGATTCAAGACGTTTGACACACTTACATGTTCCCGTCACCCGTATGGGTTCGTTTCTCTTTCGATCACTATGCCATATTGATCTTTTTAATCATCCCTTCATTGGTACGAATACCCTATACTTCTTCTGCACTTATTCTATAAACCTTAACTGGAAACTTCTTTCGCCATCCGCTGTTCACCACACAAGCGGTTATAATTGGGAACCAGAGTTTTCCTCGATGCGAGAAATTTTTCAGAATTCCTCAGAATTAAAAATTGATAAGAGAAACCTGCGAGAGATGACTTTTTGTGAAAAAGAGCACGGAATATTGGATATTTTGGGAAATCGTGGCGGAAATGCCACAAGTTTGCCCAGTTTTACAATTGCTACAAAAGAGGTGAGATGCACCAGCTAACGGAGTTTATAGGTGCGAACCATTCAAGCCATCAAACGTTGAGTCAGTATCTAATGGATTTTTGCAATATTATTTAATTCAGCCTTGCTATTTTCCAGCGAATCGCCGTTCCGGGTGTTGGGTTTACGAACAAAATAGCGAGAAGAACATGGTGCGTGAAAAGTATCAAGATTACAATCTTCGAAATACCTAGTGCCGCTCCTGTTCATTCAGTGCCCAACTTCTGCATACTTGCATACTTACTCCGTATAAACGTTGACGATCAAGAACTTCTAATTTTACCTCTCCACAAGCGTCCTCAGTTTCATTGTGCACTTTTGTCATTTTTTCTTAGTCAAAACTTTTAGTCATTCATTAGAACCTGGTGAACTTTTTCAACTGTAGTATAAATTGGTGACAGAACTACCCACGAAATCTGTCAAGGTGGTTACCAGAGAATAGTACTTCTATACCGTTTGGCTAATGAATCTGTTAGAAAACTAGTCGCCCGACAGACTAGTTTTCATCAATATATTGAGATCATAGGGCAAATGTGTGTCTTCTTAGCTGGTTAGTCCCTGAGGTTTACGGAAGAATCATCTGTAATGTATAAATAGATAGGGTATGTCGAATGTTTGTGTCTGTTGTGTAGCTCATAATCCAGTCCAAACTACTTAGTCGGTAACACAAATCAAGAGATTAGCCCCTAGCTGGACATTAACCACCATTCAGTGATTTGTTGTTAAGGCGCTTGCAAACTGATATTAGAGTAGATTAACGATAAGTCACCGGGTACAATGCGTGCGTGGCAAAATTGGAAAATTCGAAGGGATTTACTGGGCTTCTAAATAATTTTGCGATTTTGGAACGGTTAAAGGATGATGTGCATCTGGGGTAACTGTGGAGTATATCGCTCGCGAGTGATAGCTACACCTATACAAAATTTTGTTGAGTCCGTTGTGCAACATGATTTTATAACACAGTCATAGTCTGGTGCATGGCAAAACATCGATCTCCGGACCAAACGGCGAGTATCCGGATGAAGGTGGCTTGACCTGCTGTGAGTCAGGTCTGTTTCATCTGAGGCATCCAATCGACGTTTCTAGTTTTCTCGTTTCTGGAGTTGATTATATCATCTTTCTTCAAACTAGAAAAGCAAATTAAATCTGGATTTCCATATTTTTGAGTAAAAAACAGTTGACGGCGTGGGAAAATAGTGATTGTGTGCCAGTCGGAGAGGAGTCAGCGAGGACGTTTAGTCTGACCATCTGTTACCTGTCATTAGGTTAACCTCTATCGTCTAGTTATTAGCTCTGGTACACTATAGCGATACCGCGGGAAATTTTGGTGGTTTATCTTCTCCCCTCACTTGTCCAACCCAGTTCGCTATCACAGATTTATTGCTAGAGGCCAAAAAGGATTAAAAATTATTTTGCACATGTAAATCAGGGTGGTCTTACAGAACGAAAGACGGAAGACATAAGGCAATTCCTCTATGAACTCAAAGCGCTATAGGTGGGTAGGTACAACCAGAATTCTGTTTGTGTAATCGCTGGTTCCACTTCAAAAAAATGTCCAAGTATTATAATTACATAAAACCGAAAAACACCGTCGACAGTACAAACCATTCTTTTCTGGACCGAATGAAATTTTTGAGCTGAATTTCCAATATCATCAGACAAGACGACG
>SJOL01006365.1:368289-380054 GCA_004794785.1 Opisthorchis felineus | reverse complement strand
GCTTTGTGGTTCACCAGCATACATATCGGTCCATCTGATAAACGTGACCAACTGCAATCCAGGCAAGTTTGTTCCATATTCTAATGAATATCCGACCGGTGTTGTTACTCTATGATAAAAATCATTAACTAGAGGGTTCTTGGAATATTAACAGGTTACCCAATACCATCTTGACAGTGTGTCATTGGGTATCGCTCGGTAAAACTTGCATTGTGATATACTGAGGGATGTGCGGTATTACGCTGCAGCTTATACACCTGACGAAATAATCCGGATTACTGCACTAAGTACCTGAAGACATGCAGCGGAATCAGTTCGCCGCGCAACATTCCACCGTATTATGAACGACAAAACCTGCCCTTGGTTGCGCTTCAAACAAAGCGTCATGTCTTTACTTATTCTTTGATATGTATTATTGGATGACAAAACGCGATTAGGCTTTTTTCTGACTGATTTAAAGTTTTGGTCGGGGATTAAATCATGTGGTCAAAGTGAATTGACCAAGGGTGACGAAATGAACGGCATACAACTATCTCATCCTCAGTGGAAATGATTAGCGGGTTTCTCGTGCAGCTCTGGAGGGCTTCGAACTTCCTACACTCCTACCAGTATTAAAACGCACAACCAGTTGAGTAACAGTCCAGTAGAGTGATTGACTTTAAGATCAGCACAAACCGAGATGCTGCAACAACTAACGTAATCAGAAGATTGACCTTAAGTTGCAACAAACACTTGCCTCCATAGTCGAATTGTATGGTTTGTAGGTTAACATTCAAGGATGATTTTAGTCAGTTCGATCCCGTTCCCATTATCATCAATAAGAAATGTGTCGAAGCCGTGTTCTTTCGAAAATCTGCCAATTAAGCGATGCTTCTTTCTTTGCGCTGTTTTTCTATTTCGTCAGATCGCTTTTTTTCGCTGCCTGACCATAATAATCGCTTGGTTCATATGACGTACAAAACTTGCCTTTAAATATTTGGCTGTGATATTTTCCTACATATTGTTGCGTCAGCAAAACGTGTGTCATGTCAAGGGCGAGTAACAAACGTGATAAGTAATTTAGGGCCAATGAATTCAGCATACGTGAATTCCTCCTGATGCTTCGTAAAACGAGGAGGCGGGATCTTTCATGTGTGCCTACAGCCGACAATACGTAACAGTCAGATTTGTTGTTGTGTGTCATGCCTGTACAAATATAATGTTTTAGAAATGGGAGAGGTGAGAGTGAGAGATGCCCTCTGCAGATGTCCCATGCTGTCATGAAGGTATGAATCCAAATGATAGCACACATTGGTCAAGGAAATCTGGTCCTGAAAGAATACCGTTAGAAAATAGATACTCACTGAACATTTACGAATGAGACTCGACACCGTCCACCGGGTGCCGTGTAGATCGTGGCCACATTCATAGCACACCGACTTCTGACGACAGTTCGTATCGCTTCTTAAGTGGGTCATAAATTAGTACTTCTATATTTAGCGTTTAAAATAGCTGGCGTTCATAGAGTCACTCAGTTTGGGCAGGTTTATTAGGAATAAGCATTGGAGCGCATGGAAAAGCGTGATAGATCTGGCAGTAGAACTCTGGCACCTCGTGACCGATCTGGATGTTAGTTGTAGCTTTTGTATAAAATATGGTGAAGCAAACACACTGCCACCCATGGTTTGATACATCGCGTTCAACTGACCACCGGTATCCATCATGTCATACGTTACCAAGAGGAAAATGGCGTCTCTGTTGGTAGGACTTCTGGTCTGACCTAAGTCTGATGTTCTGCGGATAAATCCGTCGACCACAACAATGGTCATTATTCAGCAGTGTGTCCTCGTTTGCACAATGAGATGAAAGGAGTTTGAATGAAGCTCATGCGGACGAGCTTTAGATTCGCTTTCGGAGAATATCATTTCCGTATTGATATGATGGAGTTTGAGATGTGTAAATCCATAGTTTCCGTTTCTCGTCTGAGTCTGCCTGGTACATATTGAAAGGTATAAATGTTTTTCTAGAGTCCATTCTGATCGCCCAAGTTAGCTAAATTTTTGCTTCGTCGCTGATTTATTGAATCATTGAATATATATGAAACCAGAAAATCGTATTCTAGCAGCAAGAAACATTTGAAAGGTCTTAAAAAGACTCGAACATCAAATGGCGGTTGAGATAAAATTTTGGTTTAAAAAATCCTGGGTAGACTACGTATGGTCTAACTGTAGTCTTGTCAAGTACAGCAGTTGAAAAGGCATTCCAGATTGGCAGAGCAGAGCGCTGCAGAGGAGTTAAAATCTGGGACGAACTTGTCCAGACATAACAGACCATTAGTAGATAATGTGGTGGCAGTTGGGCATGTGTCTGAATATGGAATGAAGACGTGATTCGTCGGCCATTAGAAGACTGGTTAGTTGAGTTTCCGCGGAATGCACAACAGGAAGGTTTCCGGTTTACTTTAGACTACGTTTGTTATACCACTCCTTGTGCAGCTCAAACAAGCACATATAGCGGTCTTCCATCTGTGCGCACACGTCCACCAGGTTGAAAACTATGCACAGACCAAAGCCTTGGATGTATCCGTAGCTCTATAGATCATCGTGGTATTCCGGCGTGTCCTAATGACTCAGCCAAGCAGAAGTCCGAGATACGGGTTTTATCTGTCACGACCAGCGAGGTTTAATGCACACTCAAAACCTGCTAGCAGTCTGTTTTATCTGACTTCTGTACCCGCTCCAGTGCCTAGTGCCGGTAAAAGACTCACCGACAAAGAACACAACAACTTTATTGCAACAAGCGAGAGCAGAAGTTACAACGGCCTTGCGCTATTTAAAGGCACTTTTTGAAATTGATCCAGGCTTCCTGATCGCCGTTTAGTGAACATGTAGCGGTAGCTCACTAGATCACTCGTCAAAAACACACAAATCATGTAACAATTTCTGTCCCACTTGCAACCTTAGCCGTCAAGATCGACTGTGCTTATATGAAATGCCTGAACACATCATACTCGGTTGTGCTTCTGCGGCGTGTCTGGACAAGCATCGGCTTTTGCTGAAGTGATTGACTGACTGGCCTGGGTGCTTGCCTGCTGCCCAAATGAGATTTTGGTGGAGTTTTAGAGTCTCAGTAGGTTCCGGGCATTCTGGGGTTATTTTAAGGAATCTGACCTTCCTGACCCAGTCCATTGAGTGTTTGCTGAGCACACTGCAAGATAAGACTTTCAAACAGACAAGTAGCCCTCCAATTTACGCAGCGCCTGTGTGAAAAAATCAAACTGTGAGCGGGTGGAAACTTGAAATGAAGGTTTTCTTGTGATTCTGCTCGCCTGTGGTTGGCTAATTTTATCAGATTATTTTTCCAATGTCGGGCGGAAAGATGGAGGTGAAACGAGACGCCAAACATATTATTTCATTTGCATACGTGTAAAAGTGGTACTATTAAGGTTCACAATGTTATCCGCTCGTAATTCATCCAAAAATGTATGGTATAACCTTGTACATAGCGCATACACCAACATAGGTTGACAGTAAAGAGTACGGTGGACTTGATCTTGCATCGCTGTATAGGCCTTGCATGTCAGATGTGCAGAGTTCAAGCCCTGGCACGGTCAAGCGTGTGCTCTGCTGGTGAGCTGTGATAAGAGCAAAACTCAAGCCTAGTGCTTCCCCATTTGGCGTGGACTCACCAGAAGGACTGCGCCAGGACGGCTTTTCAAATGAGTGATTTGGGCGTGCATTCTACAAGCGCAACCACCCACAACGAAACGTTAATGCTTTTGCGTATGTATTTTTCACTGAAGGTACACAAAATAACTCTGTTTATACACTCATTTGCATATCATTTTAATTTTGACGATAGACGCATCTGGAACCCAGCTGAATCTTCTGTCGGATATCTGCTCTGGACTACGATACCATCACCGTAATGAAGGTTCGTGATCCACCTGGTAGGGCTTATTGGTACTCCAAGGAAGTTGCTGAGGACATGCGATATTGCTCAGAATTGCGATGCCTTCCAGAACAACAGATTTTAAAACAGAAGCTACCGTCTATTCCCAGTGCACTTGAACTTAGGCTTTTATCTATGGCAGTAGGCTCTGGTGAGATAAGGACACGCCGCCAACTTTAAACTGAAGTCAAAGGCGCTTCTTTTTAAATGAGTCAAGTGTTGCACGAAATTCAACATAACAAACTGTAGTTGCTTGCTAGAACTTGTCACGCTGTTGCAAAACAAGGCATAGCGTGACTGACCGGTTAGTAGAACCTCTTTCTGTAGAGAAATCCCCTTGATTCGGCCTGATATGGGATCCTCTCGGCTGTCTGGAGCAGCGTAGTAGTGTGACCAACGGTTCAACTGCGACACCTATCGGGATAATGCCATGTTAGTTCTCACAAACCGTTGTGACCTTTTTTGGGTACCGGTGGTGGTAGCGTGGTATCACAATCCATTAGGAGCACTTCAGCTTCCCATATTAAGCAGGAAAGCTTGTGAAGAGGTTCGAGGACTGCCGGAATCTGGGTTATGTAGATTGACGCCAGGATATTATCTTCACTTGGGTACTTTATTCCTCTAGCTAAAGGCGCAACAGTTGGTGATCTACGGGGTGGAGATCGTGGTGTCTGTGGAGAGTGGTGGCTGGATGGGAGACTGAGTGCCAGGCTGAAGTGGTCGGTCCGTCTCTTCTGCTTTTACTCATGGCCAGTTATTAATTGGCCTTTATGGTTTCGAAGATTGCTATGCTGACTCTGTCGTTGACCTGGAGCGCAACAGATCGGTCGAAAAAGATTCGAACAGTTACCTACATGTGCAGCTGTCTCCTGGACAGAAGTTGTTTCTTACCAGTAATCCATGCTGTAAGTTTCGGAATGAGAGGTTGGTGTGACTACGCAACAGATCGGTCGAAAAAGATTCGAACAGTTACCTACATGTGCAGCTGTCTCCTGGACACAAGTAGTTTCTTACCAGTAATCCATGCTGTAAGTTTCGGAATGAGAGGTTGGTGTGACTACGTAAGCCAAGGAAATTAGACGGATTGACCTTGCGAGCATGGACAGATTTGCGAGAGGGCTGGGTAATCATCTAAGAGATCCAGTACTTGGAGCGTCGAGATGTAAATTTACAACTGGATGCGGTGGCCCGTTGTGTAGACGTTTTTAGGTGGAGCTGGGGACGTCGCAACTGGTAGTGTACGGTGTGGAGCTTTTTCTTTCTGAGGTGAGTAGTTGGCGATTGGAGGGAAGGTTGAATATTGAGCTCACGTGTTCACCAAAGCCCTTCGGCATTTCCCCATATTACATTATTGATTGATCATAAGCGTCTACAATGTTACTTCGCCGACTTTGCTAGAATTCTTCGGTGGATGTTGGCGGAAGCCGAAGAACTTACAATCTGGCGGCATCCGAGAGTTGAGCGAGTTTTTCTAGATCTTCGAAATGGGCCACGTTGATCCGTTTTGTGTTCACAGTTTGCGCCAGTCGCTAAGGAGAATCTTGAACCCTGTGCGTCTAAACAGAGGTTGCTTCTAGCTTCTATTCCACGGTAGGATAGGTTGTCTTTAAACAGCGATACTGATAGGGCCGCCACAAGTGTTTTGAGGACTGTATGCCCGTGATTGTTATAGCAGGTGTCTGGGTGTCCGATTGAGTATTGGAAACGTCTGCTGGATATCACTGGTCAACTGAAGGTCAATCAACCACCAGTTTTGATGCAGTGTGCTAGGCCTAAAGTCTAGGTTGCGACGTGTGGATTCGTCTGAAGCCCCAGTGCCAGTTATCTAGTCATCAGCGTCCGTCAGCTTATTGCGTTTAGGAGTACGACTGACCAATCTTCGTAGATGTTCACAGAAACTGTCTTTGACAGAGTGGTCAAATTAAATACAGAGCTTCTGAAGTGGGCTATAAGAATCCTGGAATCGAGAGTGTAAGGCGTCATGGATGCGTTTGCTGAGGACAACAGGCAGATCCAACAAACCCACGCTACCATTTATTCCGCTAACATACAGCCAGTAGCTTATACGTGGTTTTGAGGGATGATAAGGGAGATTTAGGTTAGACATTTGTTACCGCGACGGCTAGGCCGGACCGACCGCGTAGCTTACTGTGGGCACTGTAGCATGAAAAGACCCTTAAATCTTGGCAATACAGTACTGCCTTCACATCTTTGGTATTTTTGCACGAGCAAAAAGGATAACAACTATTCTAACGCTTAATTTGTCAGACATTTGCGTTATTCTACGACCGAGTATGTTAAAAAAAATTAAGCTGGACTCAAACGCTTCACAGGCTGGAGCACCAAATTTCGCGTCTTCGATGACTTTGTAATAACCGAAGAGAACAGAGTATATTATGAGAACATTATTATATATTATTATTATGAGTATATTATGAGTACATTATGAGGATTTAGCCGTGAGTGGACCTTCATGCCATTCTTGCGCAAATTATTTTAAAGTAACGCAGAGCTCCCACCAATTTTGTATTCGATGTGAGCTATTTATTGACCACACGAAAGATAAGAATATTAACCATCTTTCCAGCAATTTCACCTATAACTGACGGAAAGAACAGTGGTTAAATTGACCATCTGAACTGTTCCAATCATAGATTACGCTTCTTAACGAAGCTAAACATTTACACCAAAGTAACGAGACCACGTATCTAGCTGAAGTTTTCTGGTGATCCGTAGACAAAATGTTTAATATGTATCAAAATTCCGTCTTTCCTTGGGAGACATTTCACGGCCAGATAATGGTGTGCGTCGACAGGGATAGGAAATGGAAAGTAGCTTACCTAGACTCTGAAGACGTCCCCTGATCTATCCGACCTCAGTATAGTCAGGAAGACAACGATTCTACTGTGCTTAGCTGTCGTTTCGTTTGCGATCTTGTTATCTTAAGAGTGGTCAGACAGAGTCCGCTAACTGACTTGGCAGAAAGACGTGAGAGAGACTACGAAGAGTTTACGTGTTGTTTGTGCGGTCTGCCCTCCAGGATGGGGTCCATTTGACTCCTCCTGCGCTTGGCTGGAGACAACACTAGAAATGCCGGCTGATTAATTTCAGTGGTGTTTGTACTGCCAGCCACTTTCCAGACTGTCTGACTGAGCACCTGGAGGTGTAGACAACTCATATTGCATGCGATAGGTCATTACCAGGTTCCCTCCCTCACCAGTTCTCTTCTCTTCCTTTCATTCCAAGGCTTCGGATGTAATTAGACAAACTTTGTGGTTATACGATAGTAAAGCACCAGTGTCAACACTGATATTTCTCTCTCTCGTGATGATGATAACTGACAGTCTGGGAGCATATCAGGCCATCAATCTTCAGACAAATGAACAAAACACCCGAAATCCGAAAAAACCTGACCACAGGCATTCTACTTTCAGACACCGGGTTGAATTATTTTAAGAAACTAATATAGAAATTTCAAATTTGGAAAAACCAGCACTGAGGCAAAATGGCGAAACATTACTTTAATCCCATTAGTTACATTGTTGTGTTTTTGAAAGACGTGCCCATTTCAAAATCGGTAGAACTACAGAAATCCCACTGTTTCACTCCTTTTACTGAGAACTTTCATCAAAACAACGGAAACCATAGGTTTCATGGTATGTTATGTTAAGCTGGTTAGGGGGAACCAGCAGTAATGATGAAGCTAAACTAGATTTCCCAAATTACCGCAAAAAAAAACATCTCGTCATCTTTTGTGGAATCTCACCTTTAGAACTTCAGCTGATTTTTTAGTTGATATGTTGTGGAAGACATGTTGAGAGCCATTCCTAGTTGAATTTCCTTAATTGAACTTTGTCCAAAGCTCACTGGAAATTTACCATGTCTGGCAGACTCAGAGGCTGCTAGTTTCGCTGACGAATTTTACACTGAATCTAACTAGATGAAGTTATCCATTTTTCTGCTCTTCTTATGTTGTTTGAACAGCATATTTGTGTCACCAAATTATTTTTTCTGCCGAACAAAAAGCGACAGTTTTCATGACTGCATTAGTATATCTGATTGAGCATGTTGATAAAACCGGTACTCCTGTCGCAAAACCTATCCATACGTTCTTTATTCTAAACACTGTATCTGTCATGAAAGTCTAACCCACCCACAAATACAGGGGGAAAAATTATGTTGTAAANAGATTCAGCTGGGTTCCAGGTGAGTCTCTCGCAAAACCAAATTTGTTTGCAGATGAGTGTATTTCGCCAATTTCGTGCAATTTGGTTTCAAGTAGAACATAAGGTTGACGGAAACTCGGGGACTGCGCCTACCTGATGAGCCCCAAGAAGGGCGAAACCGGTCGTGGGCTGTCGAAGAATTTTCAGCAACCTTATGAGTAGAGCATTACGAACCACCACGCACTTTTGCCTACGGCACACTTCCGCTCTCAACGCCCTGATGGTCACCTCGGGCAGTTTAGGTTGTGTCCATCGCAAGAATCGGGGCAACTTTAGAGCAAGGGCAACCAACTGTTGACTGTTGTTGATTTCACCCTGTATAACGCGGTGGATGTTGCGGCAAAGTGAAGTGGACAACTGCACGGAATCTGCTGGCATATTCATCACTAAGACTATGCATATTTTGACCAAATTTGTGCGTGCTTTGGATGACTTCAGCGATTCACGGACACCTTGTTTGTACCTGTGCTATCAAATTACTTGATCTGAACATGGTAGGTGTGAGAACTCATGACTTCCATATTATGGAAATTGGCAGCCGACTGTTTGAATATTTTTAGTCCATTAGCTGTCGATACGGAACTACAAAAACTCACGCTCCCTATCACTTTTATTACTTAGCTTTGCATTGGGAATTTTTAAAAATAAAGTAATCATACACCACTTTGTGATGCAGTTGGTTCTAATGCGAAACAAATCCCTCGTTAGGAGTCGTTTGTTGATATACCCGAGTGAATTCATGTTACAAAGAACGCTGCGCTCTGTATTGTTGTTTCAACTGGTGTCACATAAAGTTACAACATCAAAGAAACTAGTGAAGATGATTACCATCCAAAGCATTTATTTCACCGAGCGAAATAGTTCGTTGACTACGGACAATGGGGACGCTCATATTTTGTCGTCCTACTTTACACGCTTCTAAAAAATATTGGTGTTTTTAGGTCTGTGTGGATTTTCCTGCGTCACGTTATCAAGTTGCGGGGAATTTCCCCTGTTGTAAACAACTAACATGATGGTCAGTTCGCAAATGGACAGGTATTCTGTTGGGATTTTTTCCTTTCTCCATTAATAGCAAATATATAGGAAAAGGCGAAAACAACTGAAATTATTCTGGGTTTCGGTTATTCAATGAAAGGGGTACTGTATCTTGGCTCACTTCAGTAGAGACACGCTCCAAGACTAGTGTGTTTGGTGAGGCGATGTTATCCAAATGAATATCAATATTCCATGGGTAGTATATATCTCTGCAATAATTACCACAGTTTACGAGTTTTCATCCTGCTGGCTACTGAGCTGCTTAATGTTTCTTTCCTCTTAACCATTTCATCTCTCCACATCCGTCCTCAATATGAGAACGAGCTAGTGCATAATCCTTCCGTATTTGTCTGGTTGAAAAAAGTTAGCAGTTTGTTAATCACTCCGTGCGCTAAGAAGATAGTAAAAAGCAACATACTTACTAAATGTGCAGGTGCGTAAGGACCATCCTATCTTTACCTTTCGAGCGAACGTTACAACTTGGTCAAAATCACTTTTATTCCCATGCAATCGCACTGGGTGACAAATTATAGTCCGTATCTAGACAGTTAACAAACTTGAAAAGATTGAGAAAGTTTCCACTAGTGCAAGATTAAATGCCTCCGAACTTCACAAATTTCGATTCAACAAACGATGAAATGAAACGAAGGGATATCAAGACTTTTCTCTAGTTCGTGAATTAATGCTAGAATCAGGCTCAACTACATATTCTCAATGGTATGCTTTCTACGTTTATTGAAGTGCAAATGCATCCGCATGCACATGCAACTTAGGCCTTAAAATTCATGCAGGACGGGTGAGCCCCGCTGATCCTTGCATCGGCTGGTTGTTCCGTGAGTTTTTTTTTCAAGGAAACAAAGATGTACATCCCAGAATATAGTTAACCTTGTTGCTATTAGATTCGCAGAGTGCTGTGATATCACCATGCCATCAGGTCTCATGAACACGTGTTTGTCTAATGAATACTGTATGACCCAGTAAGTGATCTAGAGTGAGGTCGGTAGCTTCCCTATTCGGAGTTATGAAATTTAATGAAAGCTTAGTTTAATGGGTCAATCGATGGCACATTTTTGGAATACCCCGTTCTGAAGATCATGATAAGGGGATCCCAGTGTAACTCGAATAAGCAAGGTCAAACTAAACATTTTGGACCGACAGTTCATCCCTATATTGATAATTTCTAACTTTAGATGAATTTCTTCATTTTTTTCGAAGTATCGCTAGGCCTTCATTTTTGTAAACCGTTCTCGGGAAGCAGGTCACAGCCAACAGTGCGCGTTGGTAACTTACTAGCTGAGCGAAGCAGAATAGTGACGCCTGATCTGTAACTAAGCCTATCCTTAGTGAGATTGTCAAATTTAACAGATCTAGAGACTTAATTAAACACTGAAACTGAATTTTGTGCCATTTTTGCTGACCGAAACCTGCTTCGCACTTCGCAGGTCAACTGCTAGTCTTTAAAATCAATTTTTCCTGATTTCCCTTCACGATTTCCTTGCCACTAAACTGCCGTTTGGAGTTAGTTGTAGTTGTTGGTTTCCGGACGGTGGCTCAGAATTACCAAACTTCAACTTCTCAGTGGATCTTACAATCTGATTTCTCAACTGCACATTTAAATCGGAGGTGTCTCCTTACCTTAAATGAAACATCGCGCGAGGTGATTGAGTTTTCTTTGTTGGTGGGACAACAACGTCTTTTCGTCCTTTAAAACACGCCTGGAACTATTAATCGACTTAACAAACTTCCACCCCCTCTCACTACGGCCTCTATCACTCTCTCAACATTGCCTGCGTAAATTAATCGCAACCACGGACGGGTCTCATTTTGAAAAATACACTATGCCACTATAATCAACTTTCTGCTGGAAGCGAGACATTTCGGAAACTCATCGCCGTCTTGTGTGGTTGACTGACAGTTTGAAAGCAATGATTGCCAAACAGATCGTGTAATTTACCTATCTGTCTCTTAGGCCTGAGTTGAGTAGGCCTGATTAGGCCTTTTAGGGGTTGGAAAACACCGCGCTTGAAAATATATGCATCATGAAACTTCATCCGTATGCAAAATGCAATAGTACCTTCACAGAGCAAAAAACGTAGGAACCTAGGAAAAAACTTCCTTATCTATGATGTTTTTGCTCTTTTGGATTTAAATTACGCCTTCCTTGTGGTACAGAATCCAGGAAGCAGGAGTTAGAATTTGAAATTTTTCCACTCTTGCTTCTTGAAAAGCTTCACTGTACCACTACAGATAATCTCGGTTAATGTTCACCTCAGATTCCAAACATGTCCGTCGCTATATTCGCTCATCCAATCTCGTGAAATATGATGTGATGTGAGAAGTTGACAACAATCACGTTTGTTCCCTTTTGTTCCGGCTTCAATCTGATTACCAAAATAGCCAAATGGATCTAGTGAAAAGCGGATTACTCAGGAAAATTTTGCATTCACCGATGTCAGCGTTCGTTAGAACAGGTTTCGAGCAGACAGCCTCCTACGAGGACACAGTGCTTGGTAGCAGATGTGGAAATTTCAGTACACATAATCCTTTCTAGTTCTTTATCGATACACTATCTGC
>SJOL01006365.1:346714-358113 GCA_004794785.1 Opisthorchis felineus | reverse complement strand
CTGTTGCAGTGCTTTTACACGGACTTTTGTAAGTGGACATTTTTGTGGTACCAATGACACTGTAAGCTTTGAATAAGTTTTTAGCTTTGAAGAAAGTTGCACTGAGATTACCGGTCCACTAGAAAAAATTCTGGAGGTAAGATGCGATATGAGAGTGAGCAGAGTAATCGGGATGAATATTGAATTTGGAACATGACGGAATTGCTTTCAAATTGTATCGTGGAAGCTAATATTTGGTAGATTACTCACATATTCGGTGAAAAGTATGGTTTTGCTTCTTTAGTAGGAGACGATTCCGAAAATTTCTGCACATATCTATGTTGTCAGTAGTGCTAGAATGAAAGCAAAGATTGTCTTGCGGACAAATTTTAGGCACTGATAATGGGGAAAAGACGATATTGGGTCTCGGCAAACTGTTGTACCTAGGATCTCTGAGCTGGGTTTAATGTCTGATCGGTATATGGCATTCAAGTGAGCAGCATTATGTGAGATGGCGATCCACTAGGCCAATAACAGCTGAATATATGCGACAACAGATATACCCGACATCTAATCTGACCATCATAAACGTCATTGCTAACTGTCTTCCCTGACCTTTGACGGCATAGACCGAGAAGGCTAATCAGCGCATGTAGGAAAGTTCAGATAGACTCATTAGTCAAAGCGAGTTAATGCTGATGGTTCGATGGTCATGAATTAGCTAGCTTATATGTAGCGTATTCAAGTTAGGCACCGGACTCTCTAATTCCTACGAAGGTTCGCACCTCGGTTCTAAAGAAAGAAACAACAAGGGAAGCATTAACGCATGAAGAGCTGTCAAATAACGTTCAATGCGGGATCGTCAACCTTGTACAAGTATTAAAAATAAGTTTGACCTTCTCAGGGTTGTCTTTGAGATCCATGACGTTAATCCACCTCAACAATAGTTTAGTTATTGAGTAGGAAGAATATGATCCTCCCGGATCTCCATGATTTGCTCACCAGCTAGCTTGTTTACGGGGTGACATTAACGAAATTGTCGTGCAGTATATCCAGCCCAGGCCTATCCATACTGCATTTTTGTTTGGTGCAAGGAATCGCGCAAATATGTATCTTGAAACGTCACCGAGGGAGGCAAATGCACGACAAACTCAAGTTAACGAACTGGATTAGAGTTGCATGCAAAACTCAAAAAGTTATAATTCTATATACTTCCAGCAGACTGACCGAAGTCAACATGGGCGGACAAACAATTTAGGTTCTAGCCTTATTCGAGCATACAAGTTCTTTTTCCGGTCCTGAGGTCGTCTGGTACGTACGTGAGAGTGAATATGGCCAGAAATTTCATTCAGTAAAGCCTTTCACTTTGTGAATCCTCCATCCAAACATCATCGTCATTTACAGCAACACATCGGCAACGCCTACTGGTGCTTAATTGACATATTATGAGAACCCGGGGCACGCCAAACATCTTTGCACTGTTCAGCTGAATTACCCAACAACTCTAGGGACTTGATAAGGAAATCCATTAAGAGAACTTTGAGAGTGGAGTCGTTTTATCCCTTTGACTCATTTACCTAGGTAGGAGTTTTTTTTATTCCATACGGAGTCTAAAATACTGGTTTCCAATAATAATAATAACATCTATCTCACTAGTGGATAACATACACACTTTGTGTCAAATTTCGGCCTCATCTCCCAAAGTTGTTCCAAACTATCCACAAAAATATATTTATATTCTTATTTCCTCCGAAGCATGTCACAAGCATACACGTTTATGGAATTTGGAAGTAAAAAATGACGCTTCCTTTAGTCAACCAGGTCGCAGTCGCAAGCTTGACAGAGATACGTGATTTGCATTATTGTCTATGGATGGCCTTTTAACTAAGAATGTACTCAGTTAGTACAACGAGCACTGTGCAACTTGAAAATGTTGCCTATTCGGTTGACCTTATGAGAATCCAGTCAGGGTATTTTATCAGGTATATCCTTTGGTAGTCACCTAAACAACCAATTGTATCGTTCTACAATGAACATCACCACAACCTGCCACTGGTAATTCTCCGCAACTCCAGTTGAAACATGTTTTTAAGAGATATCTCTGATGAAAAACTTACCACACTGTCACTAATACGGGCCCAAATGAATTCAGAAGCGGTCTTGGCATTGCATATTTTGTTCAAAATAATCAACAGCGAGCGATTTCTTCAAGTCTCATTTGAATCTCCCGCATGCATACAACTGATGCATTCAAAATCATTAACTGTTTGAATAACTATTGCGAGCATTAACGCAACAAAACAGGGCATTGTTCCGTATTAGGCAAGTACGTCGCATGCCCACCGTACCTGTGATATGTTAGCTGGACAATCTTCACGTCACCAAACAGAACGAATCCATTGGAAAGACCTTCACATTCATTCTATTTGGGCATTTCGACTGAAGGCAATGAACAATTTTCAGCCGAGACTTCGTCCTTTAAGTGAAGAAAATCTATACTGTAAAACATTGTACATTTGGCTCATCCTTTTGGGAATCATCAGCAGTGTACGTCTCACGAAAGTCCGGGGAGTTTCGAACTAGCAACTTCCTAGCTGGTATTTTGAATATTTCCTCGTTCGGAAACGAGCAATGGGTCAGCAGAGTAATTAACTCACAGTTTTCCTTCATTTTCCTAAAGTTGTAATTCTTTTCACTGAAGGTGAAATGTTATAGATACACGAGAAACAATCAGAAAAGGAAACAGTCTCACTTAACAATAGGAAAACCTCGTTCGAGATGCGTTCAGAAAACATTGAGGGCATCATTTCTGTCCATAACAGCAAGTTTAATTCATTTCTTTCAAATTTCATCTTTTGTGGTTCTCTTGGGGGAACTTTTTAGTGTGCAGTTGACACCTATCTGTCCAGTCTACATCCCGGGGCACGAGGTGTGCAATAAGACCTTATTTTTAGAACACAATTTTCATACATTAGAACTGCCCTTATGTATTTGTGAACTTCTGCACTGGTGAAATGCAGCGAGTACGTCAACTGTGGACAACGTTTTCGACGTCATCCGATGCACAGTGGAAGAGGAAAGAGATGGAAAGCAGGCATTCTTCGAGATCTTCATCACGAGGCTAAAAAATGAATAAATACGAATCCAAGTTTACAGAAAGGTGACGCATACTGAACAAATTATCAGTTACCATATCAACCATCTACACTGCCACAAGCAAGCTGCATCCGTAGACTACACCAGGACTGAGACGCACTATAGCCCCAAGAAGTCCAAACTCAAAGAAGATAAACTCCCGCTTTTTGAAGAGCTAGTTGCGCGATAAATTTTAATCCAAGGATTTCTTGAAAAACTCACTCCGACCAATCCAATAGCACTAGGGGTAGGAATACGGATCATACGGATCATCAAGCACGTGACTGAAATGCCCTCAATACAGCTCAAGAGTGGCCGACAAACGTGCAAAACCTTTGGAATAGCCCTGTTAAAACAAATAGGAGAACGAAATACAGCGATGGGGACCAGTGTCCTGTACAATACTCAGTGTAATGATTGCTACAAATGCTGAGTGGCACATGCAGTAATGGACATTTCTGTAAGATTGTATGAAGACAAACTTGCAACTAAAAGACCTGTTCAGTTTTTACCGGTTTCCTCGCAGGAAGATCAGGAAGGAAAACAATTCAATTGGACCGCCTTCCGCATACTGGACCAGGCTTGAACAAAGAAAGAATATGAAGTCATAGATGCGTGGTAGTTCAGCAAAGCCACCAGCAAACATGGAAATCTGTCCGATCTAACAACCACTAAGGGTCAAAGAACTCCAGAACCAAAAACTGCGAAAATATACGAGAAACCGGAGAAGACAGGTATAGAACAAGCAGGCAGACTAAGCCGTCTCAGTGTAAGAAACCTCCAGGAAATAAATCAAAGAAGTGTATATCACATAATGAAGAACAAATTAACAAGGAAGTTCGGGAACGGGCTAATCAGAACAGCAACCAAGGCCTCCAAAAAGAAGCATTTTAACGAACCAGTGGAATGAGGAGTACGCTGACCGCAAGGCAACATAACTTGCAAACGGATCCTTGACTGTTGTCGAAAGGTTTGCAAGCCATTTGCTTAGCACGGTGAGAAATGCCAGCAATTACCTGATCAGTTGCAAGAGACTTAGTACAGTTAAACAATTATACAAGCAAACGACCTAGTAGTCAAATCCCTCCCATGCCTGATTAACCTGTGCATGACCGTACTTGAGGGGAGTTGACCTAACGAACGAAGATGATGAATCTCAGACGAAACGGTGCCATAACGAAGAAAAGACTTTCTAAATTATGCGATGGTGATAAATCATTTTCCGCCGCTAAAACACGCCCTTTGCTTTTCAGTTACCCGCCAGGAGTCTTATCTGGAGACAACCTTCAGCTGACGCAAACTGTTCAACACCTTTGGTTTGGCGAACAAGTGAACGGCACTGATTGTTTAGTGACGCTAGTCTAGAAGATCATGGCGTCCTTTGATAGGTCAACTAAAGGACGTAAACGCGATTACGCTGGCTGGATAATCAAATCAAACCCAGGATGCATTACCACAGTTCTGGATAAGATAAAATTACACTTAACTTGAAATCAGAAGGTTTGTTCCGTAGTTCCTACTGTCTAGAGTAAAGTGCATGTTTTAGCCTTTGAATGACATATTTACAACGGTTAGGGCAGATTCACACAGAAGAGCCGGTGGTAATAGACTATGGAAAAAATCTCATAATACTCCAACGGATCCATAGTTCTTGCAGATTCTGACGTTAATATTTAGAATTTTTTAGGAAAATATTCTTGACCTAATAAACTAGATAAACAGAAATTGGGACCCCGTCTCCTTAGGGGACTACAGCTTTAACTACGAGCTACAATGTAGCAGATAATTTCGAAATGATAATTAGCACGCTGCTGCCAACCTATTCAATCCTAAGGACGGCGAAGATGTTATGAATTTCCGCACGACGTTTAGTTTTATAGAGACAGGTTACAGGACGGTGTGGAATAGTTAGGGTAACAGTTGTGGAAAATGCTGAGGGATTATCATGTGCTCTCAATCCCTCGCTCTGCCTGCAGTAACTTTTCTCCCAAATCAATCTGCTGATTACTGGAGCCAAATGTATTCTAAGAAGGCTGTAAACCTTCCAAAAATGTTTCTTTAACACTGATATCAAATGCAAATAACAACAAAAGAATCTTTCGGGGAGGTATCGCCCGTTTTTATCGGCATAGGATGGTCATGTAGAATTATTTGTAGAAGAATCCTGCGATTTTTTCCGAAAGGTATCACATATCCATTTTGCTCGATTTTTTTTGTACAGTGCACTATCAGCAAGAACCTATGTGTACTTCGGAACTGACTTTGACGCCATTCTCTACCAGAAGAGAGTAAATTTTCAGGAAGAGTACGATTTTCGTCTGCTCCGGAAATGATCTTCCTCAGGGAATCCTCTATGCAAAGAAGTAAGTCTACGGAGAAGTGAGTGGATGTGATGAGTGGGTATCTCCAAGAGACGATGGTTATAAGGTCCATTAGCACTCGCCAATTAAGCGGATATGTTAGGTTTCATTCAATGGCGTGTACTAGTTGTTTTCTGTTCAAGCCTTAAATCCTAAAATTTTCGCCCCACTGTTCAGTCTTGTTTCATAATCTCTCCCCATGAATGATCCTCAGTTTTATCCAATTCCCTAAAGAGGTGTGGTGTTTGCGAAAAATACTGAAGCAGTTTAAATTGTATGTTAATGCAGATTCTGAACGAGCCATTATGAAATGAGATCAAAAGAACCCGATCGGATGCTGATCAAACGAATTGGCTATGACGAAATTACTTCAATATGAGTTGGGTATTCCCCAGTATCCTGTATATGGTTTCACCCAATATATCATCTATCAGGCCGTGCTCCGTAGTTATAACTTTTGAACGCATATTAAAAAAACAGACAAAAATGTGACGAAAAATACTTCCTGTCCTGAAATACCTGAGCTGCTCCGTTCAATTCATCCCACTTGATAAAACGACTATATAATTAGTGTACATGCAACAACTGGAACTTGTCAAAATGCTTTTTATTGAAGTAAATTTTTGATATCGTTCGATGCACAGATTTCAACAATCAAATAATTTCTATTACTTAAAATAAAACTACCGTCAATGTCATGACTTTATTTTTTATGACTACATGCGTCATCTCAGCATTCGTGACCTGGTAAATTTATTTATATGATTTAACGGAAGAACCTTTGTCAACAATTTGGAAGCAACTCATGATCGAACTTTTGAGGCTGTATATATTCTACCAACATGGTGGGAAGAATCATTCTGGACATTCCGGGACACCGGCCCCGGGAGTCCAACTACGACACTTTCGAGGGCCGGTCTTTGTGATCAAGAGCATGGAGAGTTCAGGTATTCCAGGCATGTTGTTTAATTGCTGCTCAGCTGTACGGTGTCAGAAAATACAAGTGCAGTCTGATCAACTTATAATTCCTATGTACAATGTTTACTTCTGTTGTACGAAGTTGATAAGACATTGACTGATATCAATGTATGGTAAGGACTGTTGGGAATATTGACGCTACGGTCGAAACCTCAGCGACAAAAGGCTGCTTAACAATTGAGATTTTTCAGGCGACTGCCACGAAATTAGTGGACGCTTCTGTAATCGTGGCCTGCAATATGACCAAACAATTTTTTCTTGGATTATCCGAATGCACACAGGAAAGACTGAATGCAGCTGATTGACTGAAAAACGCATCTTTCTAGTGGATACTCAAACAACTATGAATAGATCGAGCTAGGCGGATCATGCGACCAGGCTAAAGTGTCCATGCCAGAGTAGGAAATCCTTCATAAGGCGCATAGTCTATTGTATTGAGAGGTAGTTGAAAACAAATACCTATGGCAGCAAAACACTAAGGAAGGACCTCTGTAAACACTCAGCGACATTGAGTGTCACTGACTTGTTCTACCACTCTGTTAACATGTTCTATGCGCAGTCGTTATTTTCGGAGAGGTGAATACTCTGTAGACACTGGCAGCGTTTACTTCAGGTTGGCAGAGTAGCAAAACATGTGACTGTCTCAAGCGTATTTAAACTGGTTCTTCTGAAATAGCTTTATTTCTTCACCGCTCAACATCTATTTGATACTAAGCGTCACAAGTTCCCAAAACGCCAACGGTTTCCGTTATTACGTATCCAAGCAAGTGTCCGATTTTCTAACAATCACTCACAGGTGGATCTCTCCCGGATAATGACAGCCAGATGTTATGCAGGCAAATTTTCTAACCACTCATAAATTAGATAGTTCTTAAAAATGCTATGTTGATGGATGACTTCCGTCTTACCAAGCATAGTCCTGCTTACTAGTTTTTTTTATCGTGTAATGCCAGTCTCTTAATTGAAGTCCGATAGGAATTCACCCAATTCACTTGCAGCGTGATTTCTGTAGAGTGGTTTTCTGGCTCATTGTATGTAACTGCATGTTCCTTTAAAATTGGGCAGAAAATCAAAAAATAAATGAGAAAAAAGCTTGTAATGTTCAAATTTTTATCACCTAAAAGAGCTGGGGTCTACTTTAGATTTGCCATGAATTCCACCCTATGACCACCTTTCATCTTCACACTTAGTGGTAATATATAGTGAAGGTCGATTCATTTGCCACATTTTACTTTAACCTAAGCATTCTGATTATAAAATGTGTGCAATAAAACTGTTTTGATTCTCACTTCATTTTTATTACACAAGGATCAAAGCATACAAACAATGTTGCAGAAAGTATCCGTTGGTTAATAGAATGACTGGGGACCCAAATGCTTTAACAGGCGATTCAAAATATTTCTATTAGAAAGGCAAACGGAAGTTGGCTTTGGATAGTGACTTTTTTAAGTTTGCGGTTCAGTTATGACCTTAGCGGCAAGGAAGCATACATGTTGATGCGATATGGTCACTGGGGGTCCGTACCCTCTTGCAATTCCAGACCGATCTCCGAGATAGGCAGCTCGAGGCACAGATTTTGCAAAAAAACAAGTAGACAGTAGACATATTCTAGTAAAATTCTTTTTGAGGATCGCTTACTATGTTTTAGTTAAAAGTATTTTACGCTTGGAACTTCCGGCTAGACCAATCCCCAAAGCAAAATGGGTTCTGTTTTTTGAGAAATCATCCATATTTGTCTGTAAGTCGTAAACAATTCGGTGAATACTGAAGGTTTAGAATTTCCTCATCTGCATCTGGATGTCCGCCATCTGCTTTGAAGTTGGGGATTTCTGCCCAAACAGTAGGCAAAACAATTTTGGCGTCACGCACACGTAGATCCGATTTCTGCCTACATGATATAGCCGAATAGTCTCGGCGCTTGATTGTAACAGATTTTTGCGAAACTCCACAAAACGAAGAAATATATTAAAAAGCAACTAACTAGTTCTTAATTTAAATTCTATCCTGTAAGTAACGCTGATCAGCGCTGAAAGTCAAGAATAACTGTATAACTGTTTCCTCCTTATTGAGAAAGATCAGCAATGCGCTACGACTAGTAGTTTGAACACAGCCGTTAGGCTACGGGCAACCGATCAGCACTGCGCTTAACTCGGCCTTAGATAGGACACAATAAATAAAAGTAATCGTTCAGCTGTAACTACATTCTGCTGCCTAGCTGCCGTGTCACCCGAAGGAAGCATGAGGGGCGAGATACTGCTGGGTTGCCCAAGCCTAGACAGGCGCAGTCGAGATGCGGACGTTGAGTTCGAAGCATTTTAGCTACTGAGCCATCTCGAACCCAATAATTGGCCAAAGTGGACAGTCAACAGTACTATAACCATTGTGGTCGTCTTTAAGCGATTATCTTGCACCATATAGTGATGTCTCTGATAGTGGGTACATCTTCCTCATATGCGCTAAGTTTTTACACAATAGGAACTCTCTTGAAAACAAGAGTCCATACATAATGATATGGCCAATGCATGTAAAAGCATGTTCTCAATTAGAGTCCCGATAGGTGGCTTAAACCTGGATGGCTTTGAAGACATTGAGGTCTGCTAATCCGTTTAATAGTGTATGCACGAACAAACCAAACAATTCGAAAACAGTGCCAGTACATGCGAAGAGCGCTTTACGTTCTGCACAAAGCAATGGATAAGTACACCGTCTAACCTGAACGTTACTTAAATGAACAGAATGGTTACTGGTTTCTTGGCATCATTTGCAAATCCGCAAACAATAGATGGAAGAACAAGATGCCTCGTACAGGATTCCACTATACTGAATGATTCTTTATTTAAAAACATGTAAAGCTGAGGGAAAGTTAGTCCCTTATGAAAGGAATTAACCAGATGTATGCTGTTGTCCTCTATACGTACACGAGGTTTAAAGAAGTCTTTGCATACAAAGGCCAACGCTGCTTTTTTGTTTTGTGTCAAACCAGTATCCTAACTGGAATCCTCGGCGGACAAAAAGAAATTGTCAGGCCGAGGATCGTCTAGAACTGACACACTGAGGATCGCGATCAGAAGTGAGAAGAAGATCTACCGAGCAGATACAAACTTGTCACTGAGTAGCCCAATGGAAGCCCGATCCATCTCCGAAATGATGTTGCTTCTTACTCTGTCTTATTCTCACAATGAAGCCGGAAAATGATTAACCTTCAATGAAGTCTGCGATTTTCAATCCTCCAGTTAACGTGACGGCGTAACTGTTTCACAGTTACCGTATGAAAAGTCCCAATACGGTAATAGAAACTATGTTCTAATGTTTAGACATTGTGAATTTCTTTGCAAGTGTCCGGAAAAATTACTAACTAACGAAACCATGGAAATTATAAGGTCACCTGATGGAAATTGTAGGATTAATCGGTGTGGAGGTGAGGTTATCAAAATGTCCATCGCACTATATCGTAGTTTGTTTTCGAGGATTTTTCTTTTAATGCTGAGTTTCACCTGCTTTTTATGAAAACACCTACGGAAAATAATATTTCACGAACAGGTGACACCTCTTCCATTCACTCATGCAAATATCTTGTATTTATCGAAGTCGAATAAACTTTATTGGTTGACATAATGGTTTAGTGAACCCTCTTCTTGGGTTCTTTCATCAGACTTCAGTCCAGTCGTTTCAAGTGATCAGTCAATGAACCCTAGTACTTATGGCTCAAAATTGGTCGACCAGAAGGCAGTCATAAACTGAGTGAGTACAACAGAGCTTAGCAGTAGCAGCATTAGTCTGGAAGGCTTGCCGTTACAGTCATTTTGTTCCCATTTTTAGTGTGGGCATTTTTTAAGTCGGTATGTCATCCTAAAGCGTATAACGCCTGCCTTGCAGTTACGAATAATATCGCATAATTTCCATAATCAGCACTGCCTTTAGAGTTTTTGTCTATTCCACAGCCTCCTTGCTCTACCTTTCAGGTGACCTGATTTGTGAGAGGAATACTCCACCTTCGAGAAAGTTTGGGCGGATTCTCTTCACATTCGGTTTGTGCTCAAACACAGGAGCCACCTGTTACTGGAGTCTTGACTTTTATTCTGGTTTTTCCCCCACTCCTGCTGAAAAGTGATGTAAAAGCTTACCACACAGATGTGTCAGATTTTTTATAACGAGGAAAAATGTGTAACAATAGGCTCTTTTGTTGACCAAATTTCCGGACTAGCTGCTCAACGTTTTCACAGAAAATCTATCATCATTCGCAATATTTGCTTGAACTTAGTACGGATGCGTTACACCTAGCCAAGATGAAAAGGAAGTTTTAGGGATTCAATCAGTAGTCACATTTAGACCGTATAACCTGCTCTCCTATCGGTATATGTTTTGATAACATCTCTTGAAGGAATAGCATTACAGGTTTAGCAATGAAGCCACATAGACGGATATCGGTTGTTTTAAAAGCTGGAAATTTCTCTGCTAATCGAAAAAATCTCACTGGTTCTTCATTTAAAAGTTTTTTTGGAAAGGCAAGCCAAATTATCGAAGGACTTGTTCGAATCTGGGAAATTCCTTTCAACACGTCAGAGTACAGGCGACTTCAGGTTGGTGGGACAAATTAAGGTCAGTTTCCTTGTACTTTATTCTTTCACGGAAAGGCTACGGTCAAGGCTGCTAGATTTCAGCCATCTGTAAGTCACACGCATTTTACCAGCATTGGGAAAGCAAAAGAAACTCGATAATTATCAGCAACGTATGAAAGGAAAACTTTATTGAAACCCAGTTTCAAGGTCAACATTTGCTCCTTTCGTACATAGACATGAAATACGAAATTGTTCCATAAAACACACTTGGGTTTGTTCCTCCTCACACAAAAATTCCAGCCTTTTGTGTGGATCATGCATAAAATGGGAATTTTGCTGTGTTGTGCAAGGGTATATGAAAGTGCAAAATGAAGTGCATATATATATA
>SJOL01006365.1:279815-346708 GCA_004794785.1 Opisthorchis felineus | reverse complement strand
TATATATATATATATATATGCACTTCATTTTGTCCCAACACACTGGTTCACCAGTTTTCCGGACAACACATATGTTAAGCAGCATCCAATGTGTTATTGATAGATTACGTAACTACCAGTTCAAGGACACATGCCACCTGTATTTTTTCAATAATTGTGCTGGCCAAATATACTTACGCCTCGGCTATCTGCATTGGTATCGTGCCTTGAGAGAGTAGCTGTTCTTTCGATGATTTCTGTTTTTCACTTGTGCAGAACAATTCTGAACTATTTGCGTCGGATTATGCCATTGGGGTAATTATCGAGCTTTAATACATTTGAACCGGCTGTTCAAGCTGCTGTCTTTTATCTAGATGTTTGAGCGTGAAATTGCACAAGCGCCTCTTTAGATTTAGGATGGGCGTCTGTGTACAGTTAATTATGCGCTGGAGGTGGATGAGCTCGAAGATATTATGAAATACTTCCCTGTCAACTAACTGCGCCGTCTGCAGAAGTGCAGTATATGTTACCAAACTCAGACTGACCGATAAGCTCAGCATGTCACAGAACCCGAAAGATGGCTGAGAGCTACCTGTGCTCATCAGGTAGAGGCATTTTCCGAGTTTCCATCAACCCCTGTGTTCTACTTAAAAAAAAACTGAATGCAACTCGCGAAATACACTCATTTGCACACTAGCTTATTTTTAACGGGGGAGGCTAAACTGAGTCCCAGTGGAATCTCTCGTTCATGATATCCTTGAACTAAAACCGCACGTTTCAGCTGTTAAGATATTTGAGATTTTGCAGCATACTTTACCGACAGAATACATTATTCATAAGGTTTCTGGAAGCTCCTTGTCAGCCCACGACCGGTTTGGTTCCGTTCGGGGCTCATCAGGTAGGTTCATTTCCATGATCACTACAAACTTTATTTGACACTTCCTTTCTTCAAATGGTGAACACGTTCAGCAATAGTGCATCTACCGGATTTGTTGATAGCACGCTCGTGTGCAGGATCATTAAGTGGAAGATGCAGGCGATAAACTCGGTAGTCGAGAGTTTTTTGTTTGTTGTCTACAAGTGGTTTTACGTAAGGTCCCTCCAGCAACAACTACAGGACGAAGTTTTCGCATCCTAAGACATTTAAGTTTCCTTGCTGTTTATCGAGTCCGTCTTAAGTGAAAAGTTTCCCCAATCAATAGCGAACAGGTTCGAACATTTGGAAAAATCGTGCGAGCACCTGTGATGTACACAAGTGGATGAGATTTGGGGTAAATTGCCTAGACCATCTGGTTTACACCTCACCGTCCGTCATTGCTCCACTGAGTGCCATTACGATCCCACACCCAACATCTTCACATATGGGTGACATCGCGCTGCACGAATTTCGAAATTGTCGTCAAGGTTCAATATCGTTCCCGATGAAGTTTCCCTGATTTAAAGGTGGACATTGAAAATCTGGTTAATCACCTGCTTAGCTCGTCCAAGTAAATGGCTTTTCATTAGACGGCGCTTGAAATTTGGACTGTCTATCTCCATAACTAAATATAGTTGAGTGAATGTCTGTTCACCAAGCTTACCAATACGGTTATCGGTTTTTTAACCAGCAGTAATGTCACACGTTGAGCACGCTTGGTTAATTCATTAAGAATGGTCCTAGTTAATCCTTCGTATATGTAAGGAGTAGAAGAAATTTCACATATTGCATCCGTATTTTCACTGTTCCAACGGGAAAGAATAATACAGAGTAATGGTTAGAAAAAACTGATAAAAGTGGTCCATTAGGTTAGTTTTGAAAGTGGAAAGACGGGGGATGTGGAACCCCATTAAAGGGCAAGGAGCACTTCGTTATTGAAATTTTACTGTTCTGACTAAATAAGCAAGGACAGTTTAATGCACCGATGCAAAGATCCGTGGGCGTATCTCTGAAAAAATGTCAAGATAGCACGCGGTTACACACAAGTAAATGGACATTTCCGAGACATGTGAGGAGACTTTGGAATATAAGGTCTCTCTTTCTCAGAGGAGGTACAGCGAGTGTCGAGAAGCTAGGTGGCCGATGCAAGTATTATGAACTCTTCGAACAAAACAATATCTACGATCCTAACGAAAGTGCTATCTTTGTTCGATTCACCACTGTGGGGAAAGGTGCTCGGTTAGTGTACCGAGAGTTGTTACGTTTATGCAAATATTTGCACATGTGCGACAATCTTCTTTGAAGGTCATTGATCTTGGTTATGAGAACAATTAGGTGAATGGTATATCAAAAAACAATCCCAACGCAGAGTCCATACCGAAAAACCGAGGAACCCCGTACAGTAGCTTCACGTGCGAGTTAATCAAGCTGCATATCCGTCACTCCTAGCCGAACTTTATGGTCTTCAACTACTAGCCAGAAGGTCATGAGTCCAAGCCTGTTTAGAGATTCTTGAAACAACAGTACGGGGCTTCCCGGCGTTTCGTCGCAGGCAAATTTTACCCGCCGTGCGAAGGAAATTTGAGTTCCTGTGTGTTCTGGATACCGTTCACCAAAGCCACTTGTGAGAAAATTTTTTGCCTTTGAATGTCTACGTATTGAAGCCTTCAAACGATAGTTTGTGAACATCAATTAATGAGAAACCGAGTAGGACAGGACGTTATGTACAGCTCCTCATATACCTACTGAACCCTGTGCTATCCACTGTAGCTTTATAAATAACATCTTTGCTTTGTAGAGATGAATGCCTGGGCTTTCAAAGAGGGAACACTTTTGAGAAGAAAATTCGACAATAACACATGACACTTCTCTTCAGTGGAACACTTATCTCAAATTGGTTACGAACGGTTGTTTTGCCAACTGGAGAGGAGCGGATTCATCAATGATCAGGTCTTTGAAACAAACTCCCTAGTAACGGGGACAGCAAATTAAACGTCCTGACTGAAACTTCCACATTCTATACAGTACAGTCATTCTCTTTGAAGAGGCGAACGGCAGTATTAGCCACATCTTATCGAAGATCGCTCTCGGCTGACCTCGTTCCTGTCAAAGTAGACCACTTTCATTATGTCCATTCGGGTTTAATTCACCGATAACTGAAAGCCCTAAATGAAGTGTATTACATTGTGTCACCAGAACACTTTTGTTCCTCTGAATACCTTCACATACATATTTTAAAAAATTAGTGCTTTAGGGTGGAACATGGAATGGAATACGGGATAGTGGACAGTAAGTAACCATCCAAGTCTTGTATATGCAGTGATGCTGGAGTGTTTGGCTGACTGGTTTGCTGCTGAGTACTCAAACCTAAGAACAACCGAAAAATACCGATTTGGACGCAAGCCTACTGTATTAACAAGTTACAAAGTTTGACACGACTGGTAGCATGTTAGCGAAAAAATGACAGCCAAGCGCACATAAGGCAAATTCATATGTTGACGCTGGTGCGGGAGAGCAGTCAGGTGTCGACAGAGTTAGTTACATACACAAGGTGTTTACACGAAGACTACCCTGGGTCACCTACTGCAGCAAGTGCCCGTTTTTAAAAGAAACTGCAAAAATTCCATTCGGATTACACATTCTTCAAGATTTGGGTTGGAGTAAAAAGTTCGATTCCATCAAGCGACCATGAACATCAGGTTCGCTATCAACTAGATAACTCGAACAACTCTGAAGTTGGCAACTTCGTTATCATATAAATTACTGACTGGAATTGTCGCCGAACAGAGGCATTTCGAAAAGCTGAGGGCTGGTCATCGGGTATTCAGAGAAATTTATGAAATAAAATTTAGCAGTAATGTGAATGCCACTCATTTCGCACCCACGTTATCCAATTAGTCTGTAAAGGTTGTGTATGCTCGTCAATCGCATGCGATTCTTTCTAACCAAATAATCAATTAAGGCAAAAAAAAATCACCGGTGTGGTGACTTTGTTTTCTCAGCTGGAGTAAAATATGCATTAAATAATCCAACTGGTCGTATGACAGAAGAAGTCCATGTTTACATTCAAAATTTTAAAGAAATCTTATGGTTGAGGTGACATGCCGAATTATTGAAGCCCTTTTTGCCCGGACATTATTCTTGTCAGAATTGCTATTCCACACTCTTAATTAGACAAAGTAACCCGAACAGAGAAAAAACACTTTCTTGTTGCAAAACCCGACTTAGTCGCATCCCGAGGAAAATTCAGGTGTCCTGTGACCTAGATTTATTTGTTGAGTTGTAATTCTGTGATTAAAGTTTATTTTGTTCCTAAAAGCTATCTCCTTCATGTTGAAAATTTTGAGTGGTGGGCTTGCCACGATTCTCTTGGATGGTTCACACGCATCTGAGCTTCCAGCTAACACCAACTTGGTCCGCCAAATAACTGTATCGCCTTAACTATGAAGAATCCGACTTATTCGGAGTTATTCGCCTAATTATTCAACCACTTTAAACTTCACCAACTTTGGGTGAATTATTTCAAGACTTCACCTGATCTGCCCAGGTACGTTAGGTGTTTGCACCGAGCACTACTAAATTGTTATTTCATTCAGCTTTGCTGAAAACGCTGTTCTCGGAGTTCTGGTTGTTTTCGCAAGCTCACGTCAAGTATTTGTCTGATAAATTCATGATTTCTCACTAGACTAATAGGGTGCCGACGGTCCCTCACTGCTGTTATTAAATTCTTGAAGCAGGAATAAAGGCACACAGATGATGACAATGACTAGACACGCGACGTTTTACTTTTATTATATTGCTTAATGCTGACTGTACTCTACAAGAAAAACACGGACCAAAGTTCGCCGAGTGCTGAAGTTTTCCAGGCATTTTAGCTTACGGAAGTGATTTGCAGTTGATATTATTCTACCGGATTTAGTTCAGCCACATCCAATGGAGCAATGTGGCTCATTTTCGAATGTCAGTTACTGTCCATTAGGACTGATTTGAAGCAAATCGTTTTTTAACACTGATGTTCTTCTCTTTAAGTTGTCCTTGTGTGTGACGCATTGCGGGTCACCACCTTACTGCCACTTCCCTCCGGCGAGCTATCGTGATGAATCCAGTTCATGTTGCTCAGGCCTGGACAATTTGTTTAAAGAAAACGGTCTATGATACAAATCGTTACATAAATCGAGTTACGGTCAAGTAGTAATTCCTTTAAATTACATTCTCCAAGGAACTCACAATGGTGTAATGTCTGGGATTTTCTAGAGGCGAGTGGCATAATTTAAAATAAGTATTTCAGTGCTTAGTTTCTGTAACATTTGGTAATCTATCACATTTTATGTGAAAATTCTCTGACAAAGAACTTGCACGGACGAACTTAGTCTTTCTGGCAATATTTCATACATGCGACATCCGCTTACGTAGTATGGGAAATCACGTGGATGAGGTACAAAAGTGCATTGTAAATGAACATCTGTGGTAATAGGTAATACCCGTTGGAATAGGTAATATCCGTTGGAAATAAGCGTTCTGCTTTTTTATGCTTTTTACTTGCGCACTGCCCATATACTAATCGATATTTGTGGTAGTTGAATACTGTCGACCACGTGAACCTGAAATATATTAGGTATTCGGTCACTATCATACCAGTTCTTATTCTGCTGGTTCTTAGCTGGGATCGCTTACATAAAACAGGGATCACTAGTGAACATGACGGTTCCTTTAATACAACTGACTGAATAAATGGTGGTTTGGATATTCGTCTAAAGCGGCATGGCTGAGGCGAAGGTGCCAAACGTGACTATTGTCGATCTGTAATCATCAACTCCTTTTTTTATGTTTAATTCTTGAATAAAACCAAACTTTCACATGATCGGGACGTCCGGCTGCAGGTGCATACTGAGCTTGTTCATTTTATCAGTCACCTCTCCTTATCAATAAACCGATAAATACCAAGTCATGCACTTGGATGCAGGAAGAGAAGCTGAGTCCACGGGACCTTTTGACCGTACTGGGTTGCATCAGTTGGGCTTAACAGGAGTCTGTCAAGCGACCCTCTGGTTAACAGGATCACGGTGTTGGTCACAGAGCTGCTGTCCTGAGGCCGGTTCGTACAGCCAGGAATTCGGAGCATTTTGGAATCTTGGGCTGAAGAGTTGCTATCATTTTCACNTATATATATATATAAGAGTTTTGAGGGGAATCAATGCGGTCGTATTATACACCTTAGTTGGTTGGCAGCTGAATTGAAATCAGCCGGACTATTTAGCTGGACTATCATGACATTGCAGTTGAATATACAAGATACCTGTAAGACCGTGCAACACTTTTGATGATACAACCACACTGTTTGCATTAACACCCTGCTGATATCTAAACTTCAAGAGGAACGATCCGGAAAATGCGCCAGAATGGTCTATTGACGACGTCATTCAGCCTTTGATGATGCGCACGGTTATCTTGGTTTTTGGCGAAAATCTTGTAAGATCTCATCCCAAAGTATGATGCCAACCAGAACTGAGCAGAATATTCAAGAATGGTAGCAATCAACAAAAACTTGCCTAGCTAACCCTTATTTGCCGTGTTCAGGCACTAAAACAAAGCGCACTGAAGGAATTGTGTCTTTCTGGATATTTTTACAGGCCACTGCTGACTGATGAAAGAGGTGGTATCGCGTTTTCTTGGCAAATAGAGATACATGGGCTTTTGTGGACAGTCAAGAAAATCTCATGAGTCCGGTGGATCTCTGTTTTACACGGTGTATCAGTAAGCGTATATCGTGTACCCTCTAGTCATTCGTGTCTATCCTTCGTGCTCTGTTGAACGAGGGTTTGACTAGTGAGCGTTTCCTTCTAGAGAATGCAAACTTTTGCCCACATGGGACTTCTGCGTTTACCCCGACTTAATGGTCTACCTTCGCGTTAGTACAATTCTATGTCGGGAAAGGGGAAAGCTCTCGTTTTCCTTAAACTTGAACGTGTATTTCAGACTTTTCGCGCTTTGCTGGATTCCGGCACCCGATTATGGTATGCAAAGACTCCTGAATACCGACCACCTAAAAGTTATAAGTCACGAGATTTTGGGTTTGAGCGAGCGTTCATGTTCTATGCGGCCTACAGATACCCTGTCCAAACAGAGCCTAGCGGCCTCCCTTTTTGTAGGTTTTCATACAGATTCTCCCAGTATGTTCTGGTTTTTATTGATTCGATGTGATGCGGGGTATTCAAGATTTCAAAACAAGATAGTGCCTTTTTTGTACATTTTCCAGCACCACAACTAATGACCTGTTTGCATACTTAATCACACTGGTACCAAATTTTGCGGTGTCCTCATTTGAAATGGATCAGTCTTTTTCAGTCGGCTGGGCTGCTTCCCTTCGATATGTTAAATTCAGCGCTTACCTTAGTCATTGTTACTTATGGAACCAGTTAAGCGAACACGAAATTGATGTACCATAGTGCTGATGACGAGAATGGGATAATGGCTGGCCGTTCAACCCTGGCATGTTCGGAAGGATTATTCAGATTTATCGGCAGGTCATGACAAAGGAACACGGCAAAGCTACATCCTGCTCGAACGCCATTTAAGGTTAATGTGAGGGAATTAAACGGAAGAACTCTCAGAAACTTATGAATAGCTTTATTGGATAAACTTAGTAAGGATTATCACCATGCATTCTAATTCTATCACCTTGTCTACCACATGCATGTGCTTGTTTATCGGTCCATCAATGATTGCTTACATCTAGACTTTTTCCGTTATTCAGAGATAAGAATACCAGCAACGTTTGCCAAAACTGCCCCAGACCAATGTGCACGCATCTCTTACTTTAATCTGTCTCTTCTGGAATTTGCTTGGTTTCATATCATCCAGAAATTTCATTCAAAAAATAAATGGCAAATTTTTTCTGTTTCTCAGTCAGATTGCGTCAGAAATAGGACTGCGAAAACCGGAAAGTGAAATTTACCACTGTACTTAGTGAATAAGATTTGTTTTTCAAATTGGCCCGTTGTACGGTGACGTAGGAGTCCACGAGGACGTTTAGTCGCGTGTTTTTCAACCAGTGTACGCAAACCCTCCACCAGCTGCCCTGTAATCAGAAAAGGTCGAAAGGTCAACTGCCTCGTCAGGGAATTAATTCGATGTGTGTCCCTGTGGAGCTGGCTAGACAACGAGAGTGTTATCTAAACGAATATCTGGATATATTCCACTCTGGCTGGCAAAGAGTTTCATGCGGCACACAAGCAGCTAGTAGACGCTGCCCGTTCCCTCAAATATATCAAGGATTTCAGCCCAAATATAACGAATCTGGATACCGGATGTAGACGAAGTTGCCACCACTAGCATCCATATGCCATAGCTTTTTGTTCAAAACAGTTTGTCTAGATACCGCGTTCAGCCTAAACCGACCACAAAGATGCGGAAAACATGCGCCAACGAAGAGAATCCGTTCAACAGAACACTCAATGATCCGGATTCAGCACGCTGTCACCGCCTCAGCCAGTTGCCCCTAGTGTTACGCGCCTTTACGTCGATGGATTCATTTTAACCTTATCGCCCATATAGAGGCAAATAAGTTCGACAAGCACTGAATGAGAACTTTATCTCTGTGTCCGAAGCTGGCTCACATTAGATTAGATAGGTTATACCCAACTTCTTCAAAGGCTCTGGTAACCTGCTTGAGAAAACGTGTTCATGCCATAACTACTTAAGAAAAGATCTTCACAGGAGGGTACCTCAACAACTATACTGACCATGAAAAAGGGTATGCAAAGACTTGCTGAGAACCGTCATAGTGCTGGCCTGGTTACTGTAATGACCAAAGTGCTCTGTGGCTTTATCCTTTGCGAGTCAACTAAAATCACCGAGAGGAGGAACGTTGGAAATCAAAAAAATGATTCATCTTGCAGGTACAATCCGACAGCTTCCAAAACAAAGGCGCTGATTTCAGCCACCAGCAGAAATCGTAACCCTTGAATTGTAGGTTGTCTTAGATTCTAGTGATCTTCAGACACCATGTCAGTGTAAGTACCGCGAAGAAGCCCTCGTTACTCCTTGACACTCTTGAAGGCGCTGTACCCCACCTCCTTTGGGTGCTCGAGGGTCTCTGACAGACTCTCGCTTTAATGCATTAAATTCGGTGGTGTGAAACAAGCTGCCCAGCTCCTCATCTACTCCAATTTGTCACTAATTTCACAGGAGAAGCTTCTATCAAAGTTCGATACCCGTGAGGTCGAAATGGTCCACAAATGATATAGTTCTTTTATCTGAATGCATCGAAATGCAAATCTGTTATTTTATAGTCAATCACTACTTGCCAATTAATACGGTATGAAAATTTATATGGGCATATATCACCCTATAAGTGAGTTCGTTCCACTATTTTTTATGCGCTTTATATTTTTAAAGGGTAAAGTGTTGAGAAGCTACTGGGTGGGATCGAACGTGATCGAACAACTTTGGAGGTCAGGCGCCGCCAAAGTAATGCGACCCTTAAAAAACAAGTTACAGACAATCCATCATTTTAACATCTCGAAGCATACCTACCATTTATTTTTGTAGTGTATAGCAGTCGTAGACAATTCACGCACATATTGTTTGAGAGCGATACAATCTCTAAAACTGTTGTAATGTTATGAGACAGTGAGCGTGACGTTGAGCAGTTTATTATGTAAAATGAGATCAGTTCATTTGCTCACACCACAACAAGCTGCTTATAAGTTTGCTGCAAACTTTGAAGGCTCATTTTCGGTTTCGTCCTTCTTGGAACCCATCAGGCGTAGTCCCCTAGATTCCGTTAACACAAGGAAGGCCAACCTGGTGTTTAGTTATCGACGTTTCCGCCAACCCTGCAGGTAGTCTGTTACGTCATAAAATATTCTTCGACGTATCGAGTAGTGTATTTTGTGAAACTTGAGGCAGCCCCTGTGTAGCATATTCAATTGAAGAATATCACAAACAAGATTCTCATTCAAGCTTGTAGTCACCACAAATGTAATTTTTGCATGAATGAACTCAGTTCCTGTTTCATTGGTATTCCCTGCCTGCATAGATAGAGTCTTAACTGCGTTGGAAATCACTGTTGACTATTTTTCTGGTCTCTAGTTTCTCTCTAGCCGCAGTACAAAACTAGCGGTGCGTTGTGTATGTACTCACAATATCCAAAAAAATTGCACAAAATAACAGTAAAAGTTCGTTTTTTGATTATTCTACATCAGTTGAGCAACCGATAAGCCTATGCTTCTCTGAACGGTATCAACACCTAATTTGCAGCTAATGTGAATAAGAGGTTTTACGGGAAAAAACCTACTGTCATTATCCGCAAGGACGGTCATATATCACGCTTATTATTATCTAAACCTGGAAACCGGTCCAGTTAACAAGTTTTTAGAATGATTTTCAAAAGCGCTTTCTCTAGCAGCCCACAGAAGTGTTTGTTTGAAAAGGTTCAGGTGGCCAACATGGCACCCTGTGTCTGCATTTATAA
This sequence comes from Opisthorchis felineus, assembly GCA_004794785.1. Lineage (NCBI taxonomy): Eukaryota > Metazoa > Platyhelminthes > Trematoda > Opisthorchiida > Opisthorchiidae > Opisthorchis > Opisthorchis felineus. The sequence goes on along the minus strand of SJOL01006365.1, from coordinate 336,338 downwards.
GCTAAACGGGCCAGACAATATCAGTACGATTGACTCATGCGATTAGATTGTATGTACATAACCTGGATAGATGAGCCGATGAAACTATATTACCCCAGAATGACATTTTCAGCCCTTCTGCCGAGGATAACAGATAAAATTGACCCAATAAGCTCTAGTTCGAGAATAAATCGCGTTCACAAAAAGATTCCGTTTAAACGTGAACATTCAATAAGACCAAAATCCTGCACATTAACCTATTTAGGTGGCTTGATTAGGCGGTGTACTTCTTCCGCCGATCTCATTTCTAGGCCCGAAGCTCGGTGGCCATTTTTGAGGGAGCCCTTCTTCCAAGCGCAATTCATAATGGTGTCATTCAGCTAGGAGCTGATCATTTGCCGGATTTGCTATTCCCATGAACTCGCGGATTACAACACACTGGTTCAGTCGCTTTACCGCAGATTTTCCGTAGTATGAAATCTTTATATCAGTCACCTGGCAGTGGTTGATACACCCTCTGCGTTCTGTAAAAAAAATCGGAGTAGAGGGGAAATGATTTGGGTGGGTGAGCTTTCCATACAAACTGCTGTAATCAAACTACACAGCCTCAAAATATTATTACTGGATTGTTCAGCTAACTGAGGTAGGTTACGGACAACACTTACCTGTGAAGGGGTATTATAGTACCTGAAACAATGCAGTTTTTCAAGCGTTCCTGCAGAGTGAACTGAAGGTAATCGCTTCCTTCCTTCCAAGAGAGATATTAAGCTAACGGATTTCATCGGAAAGGAAACGTAAATTTGGGTCAGCTCTGTTAGGATGTCAAATTCGGACGTGTTACATACACAAGCAAGCCATAAGTTCATCATGGAATCAATCACATGACTCCTAGAAATGAATTCTCTAGTGTCCTTCTGATATTGCTTCAGATCCTCACCATATTTAAGCCACGTGTTTTACGGCTGTGATCGAATGCAGTGAAGTAAATCTGGACAGGTCGCATCGTCTTCAATGAAACAAATTCAGATAAACAGCGTTCCGAAATCCAACATATAACCTGCGCAAATATCTCGGATAGATTCTTTCGTACCACATTTTTGATAGAGACGACCAAATTTGCTTTTATTCCCGTTGCAGCACAATGGTTTGCAGCTGAGCTGGACAGTTGTTTCTGCCGTGTTTCAGTACTGATTTTTGGGAAAGTCGGTTGGAAAAACATTGTTGGGAGCGGATAAGATTTTTCGTCCACATTCACATCACTTTCGTTCAAACACTCGTGCTCCTGTCCTGGTGTAATTATTTTGATGAACCGACACCAAAATGGAGAAGCACTGGATTTGAGGTTCACCTTATCAGCATATCCTTGGCCTTGTCGGGGTTTGAACACCGGACATTAGTGGTTCAGGAAGCATCTGAATAGTCATGTCTGAACAGGCAAGCATATTCACGTTTGAGCGTCGGGCAAAGCAGCCGCATCGCTCAATCAGGAACACGTACGGAAGTGATAATTCAGGTGCATACTGCTTTCGCTAGTGGAGTTCAGACTCTGGCACGGTTAAGGCCAATGTGTTCAAATAAGAGTGAACCTCTAGTCCAGTGCTTCCCCGTTTTGGTGTGAGCTCATCAAAATAATTGCGACAGGACAGGAGCAGAACTGTTCAGATGGGGTGATGTAATCGTGACTTCCACAAATCTCAGAACGCCTAGAAAATCGTTCATGTCGGCTATCATCCTTAAATCAACTGGTTGTTTTGTACGAAAGTGGTCGGGAATAGTTTTTTCTACCTTTAAGTTGAAGCCCTCGCTTACTGTCATTAGTTCTTCGAAAGCGAACCTAGTGTCAAACATTACCTCCTTCAGCTACGCTTCTATCCTAATAGGAGATGTTCACAAGAGTTCTGGGATGAATAAAACGGAGTGATGCAAACGAATGTTGTATCGTTTTGTTCATCATTTTTTCATCAGTTCATTTGCCTTTGCATTAAATAACTCCACTTTCGAATTGCTTTTCCACAAACAGGTACAAAGATGGCTGTTAGTTATTTCGGGATCCGAATTCATAATCGTCAATTTGTAAACTTTTGTGTCTAGTTTGGAATCGCACTGCACATTAGACTATTTTCTGTACAGAGGGATATGGTTGCAGAAAGATTATTTTGGGCGACACTACAAGGGTATATCTATTCCTACTGGGGAAAACCACCGATGTTTATTGCACAAATCTCGAGAAGAACCAAAATCGCAACCTTTAGAAAGATGGCTTAACATTCTACACAGACAGTGCAGGAATGCTTGATTACCAATATGATCAACTTGCTGATTTCGACTGCGGCCTTCGAAGAAGATTTATCAAGAATGCTTATTCTCCTCACTAGAGTACTTATTTCTTTACGGAATCGGGAAAACCAAGCAGAAATTGGGTCACTTTGGTTGCTTTATCGGTTGTCACTAACACGACCAATCGACAGCCCACGACCGGTCTCGTCCTTCTTGGGGCTCATCAGGCAAGCGCGATTTATCGAATATCGTACCAACTGAAACATGAGGCGGCCTTTGTGCAGCACATTAGGTTGAACAGATTTAGTTGAGTTTCCTGTGAAACAAAATTGATTTGCAAATGAGTGTATTTGTCGAAATCAGTACAATTTGGGTTCAAGTGGAACATAAGGTCGACGGAAACTCGGGGACTGCGCTTACCTGATGAGCCCCAAGAAGGGCGAAACCGGTCGTGGGCTGTCGAAAAGTTTTCAGTAACCTTGTGGGTAGTTTTCTTTGTGAAAATAGAATACTTATTGTTCGAAAGAAGTGGAGAAATTTCGAAATAATTACACTGAGTCCAAATGTGAGGCCATGAGACTCCTGGGAGCAGTATGCAGGTAGTAACAGCTTCACATAATCATTGGAGTAGACGTGCACTCAGGTCCTGCACATTTGACTCACTCAACGGGCGAGTCAAGTTCGAATAAGGTTTGGACTTGTAACGGGAATGAGTCATTGAACATGTTCGCTTAGGTTCGCCCCTCACATCCTCCTGCAGTCAAGCTGCCGCTGGCCTAGTGAGTGGTGGTAATTTTTGGACCGTTCACTCGGATTCACTGAGATCCCAGTCGTCTGATCGCAGCACACTCGAGCAATTCACTAGAACATATCGTGTAAAATGTACAAGGTAGCAACCTTTCAGACGGAGGATTTCAAACCATTTTAAATCATTGCAACCAATGTTAGTTGACTTTGTAGATTAACTGAAAATTTCGGTTCAGATCACTTGAGACACGATTTCTGTCAGTAGAAGTTCACTAATCCATTTTCACATATTTCGGAACTTTTCACTGAAATGTCACTTGTTGAAAATGAGAAAATGATGCTGATCCAAGACGCCACGGTTTTTGCCAAGTAAATCTACCTTCGGCTTGCAGTCAGCTCTTTGTAGCACCATGAAGACCGGAACATGCGACAAAAGTGATGTAACTGCGGTCGATTGACTGTCATCATTCTTATTCAATCCGCTGACAACCGCTTGCATTTTTGAAGCGCTGAAGTTTTTAGGTGTTGCAGTGGAGTAAACAGGTCATTGTGGTTCTACCTTTTTCTCAGAATGACCGACGCACAACGTGCGTGCAGACATTACCCACGGTAACAACATTGTTACGCAGTTCGATACAAGCTCCGGTAACAGTGACGTTGTCGCGGTCAGACCGAACAAAAAATGTGACTAGCTGCACGCGGTCCGTGGTGTATGATTTCGTGATAATTATTCGGTTCCATTCCACACAGTTGTGACCGGGAAAGTTGAGCTTACCGTAGTAATCGACCGTAGGACTAAGCATCGACAATTGTGAATGCTGGTTTCATGGTTAGTCTGCTACGAAGGTGCACTGCTTCGAAAGTATATCGGTTGCAACATTCGCACAGCAAGCATATATGTTCTAGTAGCACGCTATACACAAACGCTCAGACGTGCCGTTTCAGTGGTTCGGTAAACAATCGGTGGATTTATTGCTGGGCTACGCTTTGCTTTTAGCACATCGTATCGTCGGATGAATGAGTTACCAGTCTGACTGAGTTTGGAGGCAGACAGAGAGCCGTTCCGTGAGATTTCTTACAACTACCCCACTAAATCAGTCCTGAATGTTAATCAGAAGTTCTTGTTCGTTGTCTAGTGTGAATGACTAACAGGCGCGTTAGGGGAAGATTCATGAGAATGAATCAGGATTTTGGGGCCTTGCTGCTCCGGTCTGGGACACTTTAATAGAATATTCACCTTGAGATCATTCCCAGATTTTGCTAATGTCTGTTATGAGGATACTGGGACAACTGGATTTGAGTTGGGGTGGGTTACGTAAATCGTACTATAATTTCGTCTTGTACTTTAGACTCAAAGCATTTGACTGATGCACGTCACCACCTGTCAACTCGGCTGCCTAAAACCGCTCTTTAGACACTTGCCAGTTCTCCGCCCTCTATCCCATTCACGCAAAGATGCATTGTGACATGCACCGCCTACGCTATCAGTTGCTGTGCTGCGAATTTTAGTCCTCCTCCTAAAACATACACGTTCTTCAAGTTTATTGTGTCCAGTGCATGCCTTTGTCTAGTCTTTATCTATCGCCTGATATTCATCTACATTTCTTGGTGGCTTTTGTGTGCAACGCTTGTGCTCCCCGATTCCGTTATGCTAATGTTTGGTTGTTTGATGCATGCAAACCTTCGTGCATTTGCTACTTTATCCCTAGTCCAATCATCCGGGAAGCGATCAGCACATCGATTACATCAGTACTGAGCGTAAAATGCACCGTCATGAAGTGCCACTCTTATGTTAGCCGGAATCAACACCCTTCGGTGACTTCGGAAGTCGCTGTTTTGCATAAGATTACTGTTGTTCCGACCCATTATTGTTAGGTCTTAGCATTGGAGCTAATCCCCTTCTTATTTGCGGCTTAATTAAACAGGCTGGATATCCACAGTCTTGGGATGTCTTTTTCACCTATTTTGCCCTACCGTTTGGTTGACCTCCTCTATCCACAGCGCTCCTACTCGACTTAATATTGCTAAAGTTATACTGCCATATACTACCTTCGAATTTGCCGATGAGTAGCTTAAGTCCACACCAGTTTCTGGTAGCTTTTAATCTATCAACACTCTTGTGCCTCATGCAGTCAAGGGTGATGTATCCGAAGTGGACCCTAGCTCCATGCTAAACTTAATATGAGGATGGGGTAAACCTATGCCATCCCTTATTGCCCTTATGGGCAGACCTGGCTTGTGAATTTTAGGTAACCCATAAAGTTGTGCTTGGATTGCACTTTTAGGCTACAACCGACCCTAAATAGCGCTCAACTTCTGCCTTACTCTTATTCGCCATTGACGGAGTAGTCCCTCTTAATTTGTCTGTAAGGTCCATCGGCTAACTGTTGTTTGGCCTTCTGCAAATAGTCACTGTTAGTCACGACAACGTTGATCTCACCCACCCTTAGTGATTACGCTGTCATCCACGAGTCTCGCTCTGATGTGTTGGTCGTCCACACTAAACAACGAACGAGAACTTCTGGCCTAAATCCAGCACTGATTAAGTCGGCTACTTATGATGAATCTCACCGATCGGTTCTCCGTCTGCCTTCGAACTCGATTAAACTGATAACTCATTCACCTGGCCTGACGAAGCTTTTCTGTCAAAAACGAGACGTTGCCTAACAGGAAATTCATTGATTTTTTTACCAAACCTGTTCCTCAATCGGCCCCAAACATCTTTCAGTTGATTGAAGAGCAAAACTATCCTATCTTTTGGTCTGTTGGTCAGGTATAATTTGCTTCAATAAATCTGGACATCACAGTGTAGTTGCACACAGTTACGGTAGCCTTACCTTCAAAGATTGTCATGACTGTTGATTCAATATACCTATTTATAGGTATAGGGGGAATTTTATCTCAGCAGTTTTTAATCCTTACTTTTCTTCTGGGACCATATCGGTCGTGCATTAAGCAAACGAGCGCATACAAATTTTCCGGAGAAAGGATGTCTATGATAAACTGCTAAGAACAGGAGAATAAGTGTGACAAGTGTAATAATGAATGATACATTCACGAGAAAGTATTTAGCGGACAGAAATAAGTACTCTGGTTCAATCAACAACAACGAAAAGAATTTAAGAAAAGTATCCTTCATCATATCATCAAAACACTTCAAGAGGCCCTCTCCTTTTTAAAAGAGACAAGTGAACCATATTTGATATGTTCGGCGATGCAAACTAGCCATTCATACGAATAGAAAAGCCGTTATAAAATAAAGGCATGGTAATAAATTTCCCTGTAAATATTGTGGCCACTAAACACTGGATGAGTGAACACAATTTAACTGTGCAGTGTCCATCTGGCAAGAGCCATTATTTTAACCGCTTTGCCGTTACATTGAAGAAGTTCGGCCTTTTTAATTTTGGGGACTGTCCAAACCGCCGAGAGAAAGTCCCCGGATGGCTGGCCGTCAAGTGCTCTTTAACAGATATCCGGTTTTCCACCCCGGCCAGTATGTCTCCTCACACATACAGTGGTGATAGGAAGCAGCAAGAGATTGGACTTATTGTCTGATACAAACCGACAGGTTGTAGATCAGGGGCCCATTGATCTGGCTTGGCAATCTGCTTGCAAACGGTTCGTCACCAATCATGGGACATCATCAGCCGCGCAACATTCGGATCACTCTGGTGGCGGTTTGCAGACGATTGGCGATTGAAAATGCTGAAAACTGTTGAGCCAGTCCGCCCTTCCAAGGTGGGTGATCAACGCACAAGTTCTGGACTTGAAAATAAAATCTAAACTTAATCCAACTGATTGACGATCAGTATGTCGTGTTATGAATAAAATTTGACGTCGTTCTTAGTGAGCGTTCTTCTGGATGCGGCGGGCGAAATATGATCGTTTGCAAATTAAGTTGGTGTCACTGGGAGGCTCAGTTGAATCCTAGCTCAAACTATCCGCTATGCTATTTGTCAGGACTATTTAGCGCTTTTCTACTGCCATATGTCCACCAGATTTCAAAAGTTCTAGCAAACCTTGTTGACTAATGACACGCATGCAACTGCTGAACGGGATAAGTTAAACCTACCAAATGCGACAACCACTAAAGTGGGGCAGAGATTTCCTCAGTAGGTAACTAGCTATAAAAGATGCGGAAAATACTCAAAAGATGATATGGCCACGATAAGTCAACTGATAGACAAAACGTTATAACTGTGTGTGTAATGACATGGATCAGAATATTTGTTGAGACTGATGGTGTTATAGCATGGCTAAAAGTACAAACTGATATTGAGAAATAGCAATTTCAGACCACTCGCCTTTTTTAGACGTTCAGCTAGCAGCTTCTCGAAAATATTTAAATACTTGCAACCAAGAGATAGGTAAGTTACGGCATCCCCCATAGATAGCATGTAACGGTCGATGATTTCAAGTTATTACTGTCAAAACTAACCGGAGTAATTCGTATTAGTGTAGTAGATTTAGCTGCTGTTGTACTGTAGGTTATCGATATGAATTTTGTGCTGCATACGATAATCCAGATACCTGTGGGGGCTTTGGTATTATTTGAAATGTAACAAGCTTAAGTCCACTTTATACTCAATTCAGACAGTATTAATGTGTGGTAGAGTTCCAAAAAGCTCAGCTACACGAGATCTGAGTAGACTAGTACTCACACCTGGAATCATTGCAAACTATGCTATGTAGGTAGTTCCTTGGAATTTGGTAGGAGCAGTCTTAAGGACTCGCCACGAAGAATAATTGCGACCTTGATTGGTTTGCATTAACCGATGTTTACCTCCAGTGTGCACAGCGAAGCCCAACCACACTAATGGATTTAAGTAAGTTTCGACTCCCAGTCATGTGGGCGTAATCACCATCATCATCGGCGCATTCGACCCGAGCAAACTAAGAAAACGACCTGTAACCATCATCACTCCAACTACGGTTTGACTCGGTGGCCCACTAACGAAGCAGGCCAACCAAAAGGGGCAAATCAGAGTGAACCATCCAACTGGCTCACTTCCCTAATAAATCCAAACCCCGTTCGAACCTGATTCGTTAGTCGAACCATTCGAACGTTCTGGCGTGGTAGACATAGCATAAGTACACGAGTACCCAAGTCGGTACACACTGCTGTTCTGGGCTGCGCAACTGTTCCTTCCTTCCGGGAATTCAGCTTCAGGGCACAGCCCCATGGTCCGAAAAAATGTCTGATTAAATGGTCGTACGTTTCACTGGAACAGCTGATCAACGACGAGCAAAATTTTCATGGTTATTATCAGTTGTTCGACTTACTGATCAGAATTGCAACTATGCAACTAATTTCCATTAGCGGCAAACCATACGTTTCGCCCTATTGTCTTTACGCATATTGCTGAAATCCCGTTAGACAACGTCCATGCTGTTATCAAAACTTCTGGCTTTTCTGGACAGGTTCTTCTAGGAAATAATCAGCCCGGTATGGTAAGCGTTGGAAGCGTGGTAAATAAGACTATCTGGGAAATTCACACGGTCGTATTAGGAGCAACATCGTATGAACGGACGTAACCTTCTCGATATGTCCTTTTCTATGTGGGATAGATATAACCAGTCGACAAGGTGGGTCGGGAAAGAGATTCTGAGTTTGAGTGACGAAACGTCTGCAAACCAGTTGTCAAGCTCGGCGAAGAGTTTCCACCTGATCTACAGCCAAGAATTGATGTTGGACACAAAAACGATTGGTGTAATGGAGGCTGAAAGTGGGGTCGGTTGAGTTTGTGGAATTGGTTATTGAGTTTGATTCGGCTTGAGAGGATACGAAGAATTCGAAACTACATGCTTAGGTTGTGGAAGGGGACCTCTGGAAGTCGATGGAATGGTGCTGCCAGGGAAGCGGATACAGCATTTAATCCAGCACTCGTGGTCTTGAGTCGTAATGGCGTCAAATTAAAGATGTCGAGTGAGTCTCTGACCTATCGTGTAATCTTTCTGATAGGAGACGAAGATATTTAAAATTGGAGAGTCGGTTGCAACACAGTGCACCTAGAGTCCTGAATGGAGGCTTGGTAGACAGAAGTTGTTGTCGAATTTGTAGTAGGCAAACCGTTGGACGTTGGAAGTTGTTCTGTAGATGGTCGTGGTCACTTCTGAGCGCAATACTCCAGTGTTTACCGGACTAGGATTTCGAGTTGTGGGAGTAGAATTTAGGCTGGTGAATTTCACGTCTGAGGCCTAGGAACGTAGTTTGGGCAGCTAAGTCAACGACAGTCGCGGGATTCGCACAAATGCAGCTGAGAGTGTTCCTGTTTGCTCGTTATACTTGTTCTCCAGAATGGCCACTAAAATATGAGGAATCATGAAACAACTCACCAAGGCAGACGAACAGTACAGAATTTTTCAGATGGTTAGAAGTAAGCTGATAATTACACGAAAATACTGAGAGATTGGATATTACGCGAATGCGCAATTTAAAAAAAAACTGCGGATAAGACGAATTACAACACGTATTCTGTGCAGTAAATAATATGAGAATTCACATTCACATCACTCGTTTGAACAGTCGTCCTCCTGTTCTGGAGTAAGTCCACATCAAACGCAAGCAATGGACTCGAGTTTTGTTCTTATTAGAGCTCAGCAGCATTGCATATCCTTAGCCGTACCGAGATTTGAACTCCGGACATCTGACATGCGAGGCGAGCACGTTACCGCTACTGAACCAGCCTACGCTGGATACATCTGAATTTTCGTGTCTGAACACGCGTACGTGTTCACACTTGAGAGATGCGATTGGTATGCCCAACACCTCGAGCTACGACCCAGTAACTATCTTGGTTTTGACGATCAACTGACCCGCCTGTCAGGATTTATCAGTCAGGTAGCTTCACTGATGCTTGAAAGTGGAGTCAAGTGCTTCGCCCCCCTCCCCCACCAGAATAACTACTCTAGGACAAGAGGACGACTGTTCAGATGAGTGATGTGAATGTGAACACTAGGAATCCCGCAACCACCAACACCAAAATATGAGAATTGTTATGGCCTAAGATGTACAAAGAAACTCTGAAAAGTAAAGGTAAGAAAAACATACGGAGCTAAACTGCAAGATCCGTCTGTTTGTGTCCACCACGCAACCAATTGTTAGTTTAACATCACATACTAATTTTAGCCCTCTCAACCTTGTCCCAGAACAATTGCGGCACTGACACACTGTCACGTGGCCGGTAACCACGGGATTCAGATAAATGGTATTCACTCATTCTGTGCACCTCGTACTCTCTGGTGAATAACTGCTAGTAAGCGACTAAAGATACCCTTGGAAGACGTGAGATGAACGGTGGCGGGCAGAACTTGTTTCTTGCGACTGGTCCTCTTGGTTAGTACATCGCCAGCTTATAAGATACTAATCAGAAATCACGTGCACCGGTTACGTGAAATCCGCGGGTGTTTATTTATAAGACGAAGGTAGTTGGGTCATTGAGCAACATGGGCGACATCTGTTCCACAATCTTGATTGATACTGATGTAACCCGTTTCACTCCGCGACCCACTGACCCATGTACCCGTCCCCCTATTTAGGAATATGTACCCGTGAATTTCATATGACAATTGTAAGTGGTTGCTGACTAGTATCAGCCAAGAGGACAAATCAGAGAAAACAAGACCTATTGGCCACCCTCGTTCTTCTCATGGCTGACCAGTACACGGCCCCAAAGACGGGTGGCAGTTTTAATTCTGATCTGTCTGGTGGCGTGTTTACAGTCATTTTGTGTTTGAAAAGGCTGAAAAATGTAGTAGAAGGACCTCTTATTTTTGGATTTAATTGTGCGGCCGTTTTGAGGATGTACATGATGTACTTCCGGTCACGCGCATTGTTAGACGCCGGTTTGGCCTACCAAGGTGGGCAGTCAACAAGACATCAATGCACGAGTTCTGCTATTGGAAATCCAATCTGAACCTAATCCGACAAAGTAATCATGTCGTGTTAGGAATAGAATTTGATGTCGTTGGTAGCGGAAGTCCTCCCCCATGCAGCTTGGGAAGATTAAACTGGTGAAATATGTTCATTTGCTAATTAAGTTGGTGTTAATAGGAGGCGCAACAGAATCCCAACTCAATCTATCCTGTTAGTACCCTTCAACTGGATGTACTGCGCGAAGGCCTTCTCAAGTCTCACTATCTCCGTTAGTTTCTTGGTATAACATTACGCTTTTTATAATGTCGCCTAAAACATGCTGGCAGCCTGCGACCGATTTCACCCTTCTTTGGGCTTATTAAGCAGATTTGATCCGAACTTTCCATCAGTTTTATGCCACCTCTACCAAACTTTACGCAAGTAGTAAAACAGACTTCATTTCAAAACTAAGTTGGTGTAAACGGCAGACTCAAGGGAATCACAGCTGAAACTCTCGTTTGTGTTATACTTTCTGCGCTGCCAACTCCAATAATGCAGAAAACAAGCAAACCACCAATCAAGTAAAGGTATAAAATAAATAACCACTGTGACTGTGTGCAATCCGAAGAATTACAAAAAAGAAACAGTACCACCCACTGAATCACACACTGGATTGAGAGAAAGCGGACAATTAAGCCGAAGGATAAATTAGCCGGAAGTTACTATCATATTCACTACGCCTGCTTACAGGTGAATAGTTTCATATACTTTGCTCATGTTGGCACTTAATGCAAAATTTTCCAGTTCTTACTGCCTACTGAAACTGAAACTTTGAGTGACATAAAAAAGAACCATGAGGCGATAAAACAAAAAAATATTAGCCGTCAAACTCCAATGATTCTAAAGCCGTATATGTTATGCAATATTTGGCGAACGTCGGTGATACTTCGCAGCCACAGCTACAATAATCTTCTAACAATACGGTCAACCATAACCCGGCCGCCTCCAACAAACGCATTTAGTGATATTCTGAGTGAAACGTACACCCCATCTTCTATCTATATTCTTGTTCCATTTCGGGGTTTAGCTGGTATGAAAATGGTTCATTCGTAATGCGGCAAGTACGGAAACTGCTAAGCAACTAAAAAACTCATCACAAGTTAGTGCCCTGGGAAAATGTGACGATGGTTGTGTTTGGATGTTTTAGCCGGCCTTTGTCAGCATGCAACAGAATGCTTCATCACTTGATACTCATGATATAGCACGAAAAATAAACTAACAATAACGCTACTTCTTGCTTCGATCAGGATCTCAATAAAATATCTAGCTGTCTGATTGCAACACCCTCAGGTCTGTATCATAAATATGATTTGCTCCACCGAGTGGTTCTGTGTAGGTAATCTAGCTAATCTAACATCCTGTGTGAGTCCAGTCCAGTCAGGAAGAGCCTGCTGGTGTAGCGATGCAGCGTATCAGCACTGCCCATTACATCAAACATCTAACGTTTTTTAGACGTAACACACTACTCATAAGGTTGCAGAAAACTCTTCGACAGCCCACGACCGGTTTCGCCCTTCTTGGGGCTCATCAGGTAGGCGCAGTCCCCGAGTTTCCGCCAACCTTATGTACCAACTGAAACATGAGGCGACCTGGAACCTCATGTTTCCGTAACGAGGCAATTAGAAAACGAGTTTTTGGTTTTGCAAAGGGTACTTCCACTGAAGAATGTGTCCAGCACCAGAAGCTGCGTTGGTTGGAACATGTGTTGTGTATTCCGAACCATCGTTTGCCGAAGAGAGTGCTGTTTTCCATGCCCAACTCAGAGTGGCGGAAGCAGAGAGGTGACCAAACCTTGACCTGGCAGAGGAGAATGAAGGAGAGTAGGAAACGTTTTGGGTGTTGTCAGTGCTACTCGCCTACCAGGACCGCGTGATCCCCACCGCGCCTGGTTGGAGACACTGCAAGATATGGCTGCCAACAGATGCCAGTGGCATTCTTGCTGTCAGTTTCTATCCAGATTGTCTGAATGAGCGTCTGAAGGTGTAGGCACCTCGGAATGTTTGTATTGAGCTAGCACTAAGTCCATTCCCCATCCATCTTCATTCTTTTCTTCACACTAAGGCTTTCAAATAAATCATGGTTGTACGGCAGTGAAGCATCGGTGTTGAACACTGATGTCATGCTGTCGAGGCTGATGATGGTGCAGCACATTCAGTTGCTTAGAAACATCATAAACGAGAGATTCAGCTGGGTTCCAGGTGAGTCTGTCGCAAAACCAAATTTGTTTGCAAATGAGTGTATTTTGCTGATCTAACTTTGTTCATCTGAAAAGCTGGATCAATGGTACAGAGCATTTTCACTGTGGTGTTTCCCATTGAAACGGCAGTCGCCCATTTCTTCGAACTGGAGGGTAAATTCCAATGCAGACAGCCTCCACACCGCCCGATTAGTCCCATCGACAATGAGGTTTCCTCCTTGAGGGTTCCATAGCACATACGAGTAGTGAACTTGCACTTCTAAGATCACAGTACCTCTTGTTCAAGAAGTTCCATCATTTATTGTGGGTTCCCAATCAAGTGAATGATGTTCAAAAAGTAACTGTTTTCGGCCAAATGAAGCCCACCGGATTCCGAACGTAAGCCTGGTTGCTTAATTTCGTCGGTCTCATTTCCCAATTTTTCCTCATGAAAATATAGAGACTAAAATTTACTATTTTGTTTTATTCGTCACTTCGAAGTTACACTGCTACATAATTGAATTAACAAAAGCTAATCATATTAACTAAACTGGTCGTCCATGTGTGTCATGACGTATCGCTCTTGGAGACTGGGATTTACCTGTTTACGTACGTCAGAAACCCAACAAGCTATACTGAGTGTTGTCCATGAAGCATCCAACGCAGTGGATAGGGATCTAACAGACAGTCCCCCAACCCTCCAGTGTGGGTTTTGGGACATGTGTGGTGACCTGTTCCTTAAAAGTTCGAATGCAGTGATGGCCAAACACCATTATCTTGTGGTAAGGCTATTGAACTAAATCCTTTGGATGAAGACCTTAACCGTCCTCGTGTCTAGGTATGGTTTTGAGCCTACATGCACATCACATCGGCCATCGTGTGGTGACAGGATACAGAGAGAAAATACGCAACTGCTGACGCGGCACAGCTTTCTTCATTAGTCTACCTTACCTCTACTCCCGTCCCATTTAATGATAACTTTCCGACAGGAACTAGCTGTATATACGTCATTCAGACATCCAGGGAAGTGACCGATTGCATACCATTGCACGAGTGTGCTCCTTCACCTTCGATTATCAGATTGCTTCCTCATTTTTATTGCAGCCTTCAATGTCCGGACAGTTTAGTTGGCCGTTGGCTTCTACATCTGTGCCTCACAATCGGCCCCCCTATCTCGAACCGTGTTTTGTGAGTAGATCCTCCCTCAGTTGATGAATTATTGATATGCATTACTCTATTTAGAGGTGATCGGTCTACCCAGCCAGATGAGTTTCTACCAGCGCTATTCAAAGTCGGTGACGTCTTTATGTCCTTCCTTAACAGGTTTGTTTGAAACTATTTGCGGGAGGAACGCATTCCAGGCAACCCCTACAGAAAAAAGGCAATGGTGATTGGTCCAACCATAGAGGTATCAGTCTGATGCCTAGCACAACGCGGCTGCTGGCTTCAATAATCCTGTGACGTCTAACTCTGACATATCAGAGGCAAATCCGAGGACATTAAGCGGGATTTCGTCCGGGTTGGGGCACCCTGACCTATCTTCAAGTCAAATGCCTGAGTAGGTCCACACACACAACGGGTGAAGATACCTGATTCTTGCTCTTTTCCATAGGAAAATAAGGCCGGTTGTACCTTTCTCCTTTCTTTCCACTCCTTACTAGGCATTCTTCCTCAGGAATGCATGACAGTTAACCATCATTATTTAATAATGGTGTATTGCTGCCGATGATGCCGTGAACTACATATATATATAACTCTTGAGCTTCACTCTTAGGCTTGACTGTTGCTATGTAACCTCATTTGCAGCTGTTGACCTTTTGAAGTGAAGATGGAATAAACAAACAGGAAATTGTTTTGTCATCGGACTCCGGTTAACTGATTCGAAAATACCACGGACACAGAAGAACCATGTTATCGGTAGTGTTTATTTTGGATTTGGGTTGTTTTGACGAATTCCTGGAATCCAAATGTGGGGCAATCCACATGTGGTATTAACCCACACACGTGGAGAGTCCGAGGCACGAACAAGTGCTTGTCATGGGGGAATATACTGACCGAATTCGCAAAGCTTAAATTTGAATGTTTGAAATTACTATTTATATTTTTAGATCTGTGTAGGCTTTTTGTGCGCAAGCTGATATGTGCAGTAGGACAGGGTTTGTTAGAAACGCTTTATGCTTCACCGGAAGTAACTAAGGCTTACAGTTAGTCTTAGAAACGTACTTAGTTTATGATGCCTTTGAATGAGGCTGCAATAAGACAGAAGTCAAGTATAAGGAACCACTTCGGCTGCTATTTTCTGGGTAAACTTTGTCTTTTTAGTACGAAACAGTTTTACTCAAAATTCGGTTTAGTCTTTGTCTTAAAGGCGATCGACTTAGCAATGCCCGGCATAAATGGTAATTCAGACATGACGGTGAACTATTGATAATGCACCCTCAACAGACGACCGGAGTTTGATCGCGGTGCGGACGAGAACATGCACTGCTGAAGAGCTCTAATGATAGAGAAACTCCGTTCAGCGATTTCCTCTCTCTTGTGGGCCAATAGTGACAGATGAATGACTACTGAAACAAACGTACTTTGAATACAAACTCAACAGATCCTGAAACCAAACAAATCTCTTACGCCAGACAACTAACAGAAGCCTAAAAATACCTCTAATCAACTACATCCTGACAGAAATAATGAGAATCATCCAGAAGCTAAAAAGATGGCCGCAAACGACAGTGCTTGCCAATGCACACTGATTATCCGTCATAGGGATGTATCTGAATGTGGTTCCTGCTGCGGTGTCACTAATCGTCAACTCTAGTTGACTACGCCACTGAAAGCTTTCGTTTACTTTGTCACACCAGAGGTCATCCACGTTTAGGTTAAGACACCTGAAGTGTGCGAAAGCTTGTCAATCAAGTGCTTCAATCTATCGACGAAGTCTAGGTTACTGTGCGCTTACTCGTCCCACCGCCTGAGTTCAGCTAACGTGTAGGACTATAGCGTAACTGAGTACTGAACCCATGCGGTGTAAAACGAAATGCAGACGTGTACATTATCGAGAAGGAAAGCTGTATTACTCTATCCTTAGTAAAGGTTTCCCACCCTCTACCGAAATAAAAACCCATAGAAATTCAGCGCCCTTCTGTGATAAGTTAATGAGGACATTTTTTTCAATAAACACATGTTCATGAAAAAAACATTTGAAAGCATAGGGCCTTGTAAAGACAATGGTTGAGATGAGAGATAGGACACTCAAGTTGCATAAGCTCGGTTCAACTGTAAAGTAGGAGATGTGTTCAGATATGCGAGCTCTGCTAATACCACTGAACAACGGACATGGTTTTCGCGCAGACGAATACATTTGATTTTCCACCTCAGCTGGCGGATTCGCGGGAAAGCGCGAAAAAATCGGGGTAGTTGAGTAATACGCTCCGAAGCCACCAATTTGAAAGCTCAAGTGGTCTGTCGTGACAATACCGCAGAAGCCCTCCTAGTTAAATGGAGTGAACTACCAGAGTTACGTTCAAGTCTCCTTGGCAACCTTCACAGCACTTCCCATGCATGTTAATGCCGAATGACCTGTGCATTTTAACTCGGAATAGTGTAGAGGGGTGTTATCGACGACGACTGACGATCGACTGTAGGTGTACGGCCACGAATAGTCATACTTGGTATACTGAATAAGATCGACACTTTCCACGGTTGTTGAGCTCTTCGCCGAGCTTGGCAGTTGGATTGCAAACGTTTTGTTACCAACCGAGGTGGCATTGTCAGTGAGGTTGAGTGAGTGAAGCACTCACGTATTGGCGAACATCTGGGTGGAACTATATCCGAGCCATGTAAACCGATGGATCAGATGTACACTGATTTCCCAGAAAACTCATACGTTCATTGTTGACTGAGGGTGGTTTCATATGCGATTCGCACCCATAGGGCCTATCTCGTATCCAAAACAATTTTTCTCTTAATCTAATGGGAAGGCACAGAGTAGAATACGAGCGGTAAGAAAAAGGTGGCAATCATAGACTTTCACCTAAATTTATTTCGTATGGAATTGGTAAATTATCCAGATGGCAATGGTCTTTTTTTAACGAAGAACTGGCACACTAGAAGATGAGTGACTGGGGAATTTCACCGTACTGAGCAGCCCGACAGACCTGAACTTCGAGGAAACTTGGACGAACTTGTTGCAGATATTTTGTGAGCAAGCTTCCTTGCTCGGCGCTCGTTATCAGTAGCAATGTTTACTGGACTAGTTGACTGTGTGTGTGTATGGACGTTCCAAACTTTACAGTACGGTTGACTATCGATTCAAGCGTCTGATCCTTGTATATAGACTGCAATCATCCCAAGACGCAACGAAATTGAACAAGGCCTAGATATCACTCTGCAGACCGTCGCAACCATGCCAACGACTCTTACGCCGTTGGCATGCCGACATAGTGACCATACAACGATCCACCGCTAACGGGGACAAGATATGTGGGAAACGCTCCAGAGGACAACGGTCAAGATGGAACACCAAATTCGAGACCACCGACCACACAACGATTATGCAAGTAATGAGATTTTGTCGGCACCTAATGGCAAGAAACCCATATTCGCAAAAAGTGCGACACAGAAAGTAGTGAGGAAAAATGTTATAGACCACAGCGGCAAACCGACTAAAGTCAACAAAAGCATGGTTGACGCCGACTGTCATGCAACAGCCAGCCGAAGGGAATTACAACAAATTTAAAAAAGTAAACCATTCAAACTAAAGCATGTGCCCTTTCCTCCTTCGTCAGAACGGTCCGTCTCTGGAGCCCTCCAGAACTCTTTGTTTCCGTTCATGTACTTTTTAAACTACTTTGCTGTTTTTACACAGGGTCTCTGATCACAGGCTTTCTTGCCGCTGTAATACACTTGTTCAAAGAAAGGGAAGAGGGAAGTAAGTGACGTACCTTCATGACCCATTGAGCTATATTGGAGAGTGTACGTGACACAGACACAGGACCCTCATACCAGGTTGGCCAACAGGTACAAATCTGACCAACACCGTCTCCTATTCCTTCACATTGGGAGATGGAACATGTGTGGCGAATCACCCCTTAAAAACGTAGACTTTCAGCTACAACAATATACAATGCAATGGCCTCCAATGCCTGGCTATATCTCCCGCGCTCTTTAGCAGCTGGAACCAACGTACCCTTGGTAGATGGTTTATTGCCGATAAACTGAGCTGAATTAAAAATCTAGGCTGCCCTGACGCTGACTTGCAGTTAGATTTTTGAGCCAAAGGCTTGTTTGATTTATTTGTCCCTATTTGGGTGAAAGATACCGTCTTACTTACGTCGAAGTAGTGGTCGGGCTGAATGTGGTAACTACAGAAGAATTAGCTTGAATCCCGTTGTAACCAGACTCCTTGTACCGCTTATTTTACGTCTTCGCAAGAGGGCGCGCAAAGACGTGACCCGATACAGCAAGCCGGATTCCGGCCGAGAAGGGTTATGTGGACCACATCTTCACACTCCGTCCAGTATTACAGCAGCAGTATGCGTATTGGCGCCCGACAATCTTGATGTTTCTCGACTTCAAGGTCACGTTCGATTCGGTCGACCGGTTCGTTCAACACGCTTGTACGACGGAGAAGGCTCCTGAAGTTCATATCATGGGTTCTCTGTATTCATCTACTTGAGGGTGCATGGGAGTGCAGTGTGAGATCGCCAAAAGCCCCCCAAAAGCCAGTGGAGTCCGGAGGGCGAATTCACTCTTTTCATTTTTGTTTGACTTCGACACTGGTGGGATGGTGAAGCAATTATCATCGAAAGCAACACACCAGTAATACATACTAGTGCTTAACAGCCATAATAATGAAACAAACTTTGAAGCGTTTGGATCTCTTCCAGCGAGGACCTTTTGAAAGAGTCGGAAGATGCGCAAGCGTTACTAGAAGAACTGAGAAAGTTCATCTGTTACCTCGGCAAATGCTTTGCGCCCATATAGTTCAGAGCTATTCTGAGGAATGTACAGTCTTTCAAGGCGCCTCCAAAAATTTATGGAGTGACACTGGAAGTTGTGAAATACTATACGCATTTCGCAAGTTGCGTATTTTCTGGCGGTGGTGTCACCGACGAAGTCAATACAGGGATATAAGGGGCCAGAATTTCGTTTGTTAATTTGCGCCACTTGCATCATTAAAAGGGCACAGCATTGGGTCTCAAAAGATGCGTGCATCAGACTGCAGTGTGGGAAATGTATTGTTGTACGGCTTCGCGACCGTTTTGGGTGGAGGATCTGAGACTCCTTCAGTTTTTTCATCACCGATGTCTGAGAACTATAACCAGAATCAGTAGACTCAGCAAATTCTCATTGGAGTGATAAGGAAACGGGTCTGTGGTGAAGCGATAGAGAATTCACTCAAGGAACGATCCCGAATTGTAGGTTAAGGCTATCTGACCATGTAGTAAGTACGCTGGGCTGTAGGTTGCCGAGAAGAACGTCGTTTTTCGCGTCTAAATCGGGCTGGCGGAAACCTAGAGGTGGGCGGAATTTAACATGACAGGAGACAATGAAAAATGTTACGAAAATTCTGGGTGCTGTTGGCTTCGGGGGTGAAAGCAACGTAACCCTGCCCGCCCTTGGTTGAAGACACTGAAAGAAATGACGGCTAAGCGATGTCCGACTAAATGTTGGTGTAGGTATCCCGCATGTTTGTGAGGGCTAACCCTAGGTTCACCTTCATGTTCCATTGTTTCTTTTTCCATTATAAAGCTTCAGTCAAACAAATTGACATGATTGTAAGGCAGGATGACAATTATGAATGGTACAGCAGGCACGGTTCCTTATAAACGTCATCAAAATAGCTAGTGAGTTGGTGAAGGAAAGCCTTCAGCATTCACCTACGGAATTCTCTGAGGTATTAAGCGGACCGGATGGGAATAGTGGTTCGGAAGCCTTGTGAGAAAAGTCAGCCAGCCTCGACACATGAGTTAGTAAGACTTTATGGGTTACGCTGTTCGGCGCACGTACGTCGGGGACTTACTGCCTTGCAAAGTCCTTTCTCTGAACTATATGCAGCATGAAAATGAACTAAAGGTGGCCGATCTCCAGGATTCGTATGAAGTGTGAAAGGGCTCTGGCAGTTCGCATTGATAACTGCCGTCTATGGATGAGGGTCCCGAATAAGGCACATCAATAGTGGTGTAAGATCAATCATGAAGCCAGTCGCTGTCATGCCATCACACACGATCGCTTTCGGTCTGTGGGTGCCCTGATCCTCATTAGATCAGGAAGCCATAGTAAGTCGCTCTACGTTGACTCGACTCGGACAACACCACCAAAGTGTGGCCGCCATATCCTTTTCATCCTCTTCTTGGTTAACGTTTTTAGCGTTGCCGTTACCTGTGACATATGGTCTGTACGTGAAAGAAACAAACTGGGACCGGACGATAGGCAGCACCTCGACTGAGGATGACCATTTTTACCCAAATTTAATAAAACACACGAAAGGTCAGTAACAATCAACCTGAATGTACCAAATTAGAAAAGCACAAAGGTCCGTGATAAAACTGGATGACAGCTGGAAACCACGAAAATCCCTGTAATCGTTTGGTTCAATTGCAGACGACCCGCCTAGTAAAACCTGGGGAAAGAGGGATCCAGGGAATGAACAGTGTAGCAAGCAGTAGTTCGTAGACACAGAAAAATGACGGCAATTAAAAGTTTGGATGATACCACCCAATGATTGTTTCTTCTCAGGTGAAACCCGAATCGGTTCATTCCGTCCACACTAGTTTGCCTCATCCATCTCGATACCCTTCAGGGGTTGTTGTTTGTTCTTCTTGCCCAAAATGTTCAACAACTCCTTGTTCATGTAGTAGGGTTTCTCGGGAGAACCATCGTTTGTTTCCAAATCTTCCACTGCAAACAAAGAGTACCAGAAACCAAATGAGAAAACCGCATGATCGAACACTTACAAAGAGCTAGAGGACACGGTGATTTTGTGAAAAATGTATAGAGGCCCTTTGCCTGAAAGTGTTATGGTTCATAGATCAACAACCTCTGGAAGTAACACGTAGTTGTTTATCCAAATGCCATTATATAAGGTGCATGCAGATGTATACACAGCGAAATTTGGTTTGCCTATGATTTTTAAAAATTCATGGTGGACCCAATATGTTATTAGTTCGGAGTTATCGAACAAAAGCAAGGATTATTCTGCTTGACCGTAGCAAACGCATATGACGAGATTTTTTTCTAAACTTATCAAAATGTTTAAGCTACGGTGCAAAAAAGCAATAACTTTCCGATTCCTGAGGTCTGTTGGATTACGAATCAGGTTTGAAAACTGCAGGATGCGACTAAAGTAACGTTTTAAAACAGTATGACTAGCTTCTTCTCATTATAACTGCTAGAACTAAGTAAACTACTGACTGCAACGTGTCACTATCCCCAATTTATTCTGCTACACGGAAGAAAACTTGCTACACCTTCGTAAAATTCACAATGGTTGCATTGAAACGCAAACAAAAAAATCAAGTGGAAGGATCGGTATGGATAGAAACATCCACTAAAAACCATAAAGACGTCCCTGAGCCTTGTGGGCTTCAGTCACTTGACTCATACTGAGTGAAATCAATGAAGACAAAAAACATCTCTTGATGAATTTCAACGCAGGTAGTTTTATTGCGCGCAACGCATCACTTAGAGTAATGCTGTTCTGACGATGCCAGTGTAGTTACTCTGGGATGTAATCCAAGGATCCAGCTAGCCAGCTGTTGTTCTGATCAAAATCTTGTAAAAGCGAACACGACTGCATTTGGGAATTGGAGCAATAAACTGTACGACAGATTACACACCACCCGCGTGCAACTCTTGATCCAGCACACAAAATTGTCCATCTTCAGTGGCACCGCTAAAAAAACATTGACATAGCGGCAAGAAAAGCATTTCCACACATTCCGAACACGTACGGCTCGTTCGTGGAATGTCCAAATGGAGGAACTGAGATTTCGACATAATGCAAAGCAAGAAATGCGTCAGACGAACGGACTTTGATGTTCAAAGTTCCATAAATTTGGCCCACCCAGCTAGTATGAACGAAACGGGGAAAAGATGATGTCAAGCTTTAGAAAGCGCGAGGGAAACGGTTGAGCCAGCAAAGTTGATGTAAGGTTCGTGGATTCGTAGAAACACAAATACTTGGGGTACTTCAACCTGTTCGGTAAAAATATACCTTCTCACAAAAAGCATTTTCATGTCACTGTTTAGTATTTTATGGAAATTTGTCCGACAAGCCTATTAAAAAACAACCCCCTTATCTTGAATCACTGTTCGGTTGTGTATCGGGAGCGAATGTCACGGTTTATACAGAAGCTGGTACCCGTTCATGCCGATTAGCCTGAGGTACAATTCGTTCAAACGATATATGTCCACATGAGAAATAGGAAACAGCCTCATCTGAATTGAAGTGATCTCTTGTTTCAGCCCATGAATTGAATTTTGTTGGGAAGTTAATCCACTTTCGAGGAGTCAAGCAGATATACCTAATTTTTACGACTTCGTGCAGGAATATCCTGCTACAATGAACTGTCCACACATATGCAAACGTTTCTCACCACTGATCATAGCATTTTTGGACACAAGTTATGCGACATAACTCATATCGTGATGAATAACGGTAAAAACGATCCTGTTGGCCTGTTTCCTGTTTCCACACTACCTGAGCGTGCGGGCTGCCGCAGAAATTTTTTCCATCGCAAAAACCCGCATAGTGGCTCAATCTCCATATTCAACACCCACTTCTTAAACCGACATCCCAAGCCCGACCCGATAACGCGGATCAAGCACCTATCTCAGCCGACGATGATCGGCTGCAGTATATCTTATCCCATTATTTGTTTTTTGAACCACTAGGCAGATAATTGATGAATGTGTGGATGTCATAACTGTAAGAGCACGGCCAAAACTTGGTGACTCACTGACTCCAGTGAACTTTCGTAGTGGTGAACGCTAACGTAAGTGCAACGAAAGGTTTGAAGAGTTGCATAGCACCCAGGTTGGCATAAAGATGGACTATTTGTTCAGTTGCCCTGTTGGCTTGTTCGTTGAGCTGGAAAATTTGATCGCAAACGCTTCACCGTCAATTGAGGTACGCTGCGTCAGTGGTTGTGCATAGCCAAAGTAGTTATCTATCAGCTATTCATCGAAAGCAACTGCAAAAACTAACGTAACGCCTATCGACGCAGCATGGACAAGTGGCAACAAGAGTAACCATGAAACGAAAATTCCCCGATCCAAATCTGTCACCTTGTCGTGGTGGTCGGGCTTCTGTGCTGCAATGGTCCTGCGGGCTATATTGGCTGGAACACAGTTCCTAAAGGTTCAAACATGCCAGGAAGGCCAACAGGGAGCAGCCCGATGAAGAACAGCGAGTCCCCGTACTTCGAGTAATCGTAATACGAGACTGTCTGGAGGTAAAGTCGCACTGTCCTCTGCGATAGCAGTGTGAAGGCAGTAAGACGTTTCCCCCAGGCGAACAGCATGTCCATATTTATGGAAGCAGCGATGCTGCCTTCACCCGGGGAACGACGGGTTAGAAAAAGCCCAAAACCGCACACTCCGATCGCCCAACGGTTGACCGTGACCACCGGTGCATTATTCAATACGGTAAAAATACTTTAAATACCAAAGAGTCCGGTGCTGCTCAAAAGGCACCTGCTGTGCGCAGCCGCATCAGGAATGAGACATTAATGCCCTATTCCCTGCGCCCTCGGGTTAGGCCAACCGCCTGCAGCCGAGCAGGTCAGACTATTGAGTCATCGGCTCCGGACAGGGTCCCCAAAAAAAGCCCTAACAACCGCTGTCTCGCGGTTCAGACTCTTGAGTCAGAGGCTGGAGGAAGGGTCCCCGAACAAAACCCTACATCCTCCCACTACCTTAGGCTGACCTTATGGGACAGCCTTTTGAGTCAAAGGCTCAAGGTGGGGGTACTTCAACCAAACCCCCTTCGGCTTGGGCAACCGGGAAGTATCATTCGCCCTTGCAACTCTTCGCACACCGGCCTTACCCTACCCCCCTCCCCACCTGTCGAACGATAGGGTGCCACCAACCCATCTGCCAACCCCCTAGCCACTGTTCCGTGTCTCAACCGTCACCCAGAAAAATAAACAAAAATAACCACCTACTAACCTCAATAGATTTGACCCACATTGCTTCCTTTAATGTCAGTACTCTATGTCAAATTGGGTAACAGGCATCCCTTGCTGAAACCTTGCTTTCCCTCTCTATCGATGTACGTTGTGTCTCCGAAACACGCATACAAGACCCCACTTTAGTCGTGCTCCTCAAGCCGCTTAGGACGAGCCCAGATGTTCCACATTTCACTCTTCGGGCATCCGGTGATCCTGACGCAATGGCTCATGGTATCTACGGTGTGGGAGCTGCACTCAGCCCCAAGGCTGAAATTGCCTTACTGGACTGGTACCCAATTTCCGAACAAACTGAACATGCATTTTCCTCCAAGGCTTGGTTGTACGCCCCACACTCCGGTTTTCCGGTGATCGAAACTGTAGCAGCTAGAACCAATGTGCCTATGGTACACGGTTTATGGTTGATAAATTGATTGACTGATTGGTTGATTGAACGAAAATTTTACCAGCTCAAGAGTCGGACGCGGAATAGAAAAAAACGCATAGACGACACACTACAGAGCACGTTACTTACAGAAACACAGGAAGATTGTATCTACACCCATCGCATAGACACTGGCAAACAAGGAAGTGACGATATATGATCCAATCACGACAATCTGAAAGAGCGGACGATTCGCTGTTAGTACAAGTTAAGAAACCGTCGTAATGAACTCCACAAAAAGTAAAATCCAGGACAACGTACAGCGCCAAAAGATAAATTCGCCTTGTGGGATTGGAATCGGGAACACTCAGACGAGAACAACAAATAACATGAAGAATACCTGACGCTGTTGCCAAGACAGTGATACAGAACAACTGTTGGTACAACAGTTGGCAGCCACATGTGAACAATTGAAGCCAGGGTACGCTTTCCGGGTATGCAAATATGTATTTGTTTATCTCGCACAACTGGGACTAACAACAGTTATCGAAGATGGTCTCGGGTTAGGAAGACGGAATAGCGATAAGGAGGAAAAAGATTGGTTTTTAAATAGAACTCTTTTCTGGCCCCAAATTTGAGGGTGTGGATTAGATGTTCAGTGAACACATTAAGCTATCATTATCCTGATAGCGTACCCTACCGAGTGGATATTTTGTCAAATCCCGCTGACGAGTAGCGCCTTCAGCCATCTCATTAGTTGGGATGACCCCCAGTTCGGATGTCGTTGAGTACGACGGCCATAGGGTAGCAGTTATTGGTGAACGACATCATTAAACCGAGTGAAACCGGGTGAACTAGTAAGAACTCACTGTTGTTGCCCGCTCTAAAACGTCAGACGCCACAATCGCTATTGTCAGCGACTGTACGCTAATCGTTGGACAGTAGAATAAGCAAAAGAGGAACGTGGGAAGATAAAACAATTCACATCCACCGTTCAGTTGCAAACGAACAATGACAAACAAAAACGCAGTAAGTACTATTCAAAAGATTAGGAACTAAACTTATTATAAAAAAAGCGCAGACGGCCGCAGTCTGCTGAGAGGGATATATGAGGTCCAACTGAGTTCAGGGAAATGGAGAAACCAGAAGCGATAGCTTCAGCGAAGCTAAGTACTCGTGAGTTGTTATTGCGAAGTATGAATTTGAACGCAACCTGAAAGTTTGGACAGTGACCGGTCTCAAGGATGAATACCCACTGATGAATTCACCGTTCCAATCGTAGTTTGGCTAGTCGAATGCGTAAACACCTGCCCGTATGGTCTGGATCTTCAGTCACAGGGGAATTTTCAAATGTAATGTGTGGTGACAGAGACAGATGCCAGCTTCCTGATGGGTGGAGTGGATGGTGAAGTAGCTGCACTAAGAATGCCTACCCCATCTGCCTCTAAGTTGCGCAACCTGGTCGCCGTGAGCTGCTCTATTTCCTCTTGAAAGTATCTGAGCGGAAGCTGATTTATTTACGAGAAAGTGCATATTTGGCACCGTTGATCGGAAAGTTTCGTTGGGTTCGATAAAATGTCCTGAATATCAATTTGGAAGTAGTTTGTGTATGAAACATTATCGTAGTCTACAATGTTCTCCGGAACTATCCGAAGTGCACCATCACGCAGAGTCCTTACAATTGCCTAGTTAAACTTCAGTTCCACAAAACTGGTAACCTGTAGATAACGTCCTGTCCACCTCGGTTTCTCATTAATTGATGTTCTCAACTATCATTTGGAGGCTTCAATACGTAGACATTCAACAGCATGAAACAATTTCCTCACAAGTGGCTTTAGGGAACGGTATTCAGAGCGCCCAATAACTCATAAATTGCCCGCGTACGACGAGTGAATAAACAGTATCGTTTACGTAACTTTTACACAGCGTAAAAGTACCCATTAGGATACAAGAAGATTTTCGAACTTCAGCAGAGATTTCATTCTCCAAGTAAGAGTTTGCCTTCGACGAAACACTGAGAAGCTCCGTACTCTTACTTCATCTTCCTTGGCAAACAACAACAGCTCTTGTTTCAAGAACATCTGAAGATAACTGGACTCAAGACCCCCTGGCCAGTACTTGAAGACCATAACGTTCGGCCAGGAGTGACTGATAAGCAGCGTGATTAAATCGAACTCAGAGAGGATATCGTGTAACTCATCCCCACAGTCATGCAAGTAACAACTTATGATCACGTGAAACAGCTGTAAAGGGCTCAGCATGGACTTAGCGTTGTGACTGTTTTTTACGCATCGGTCGCCTGATCATTGTCATAACCAAGATCAATGACCCTCAAAGAAGATTATCGCACATGTGCAAGTATTTGCGCATACGTAGCAATTTTCGGCCCACTAACCAAGTAGGTTTCCCCACAAGGGTGAATCGAACATAGCACTTTCGTTAGGATCGTAGATATCGTTTAGTTCGAAGATTTCATAAAACGTGCATCAGCAACCTAGCTTCTCAAAGTTCGGTACCCCTTCTCTGAGAAAGGGATACCTTATATAAGAACGTCTCCACATGCCTCAGAAATGCTTACGCAGCTTTATGGAACAGTGTGCTTTACTGGCTTTGACGCGCTGAACTGCCTATATTATCTACGGGTAACATCGAAATTTCATTAATGGACCAGGTGCCCCTTGATTATCTAGCATTTAGGCTGGATACAGTGCCATTCATTCTTCAGTCACAGGATTCACATCGCGTGGTCACGTGCTGGCAGGCCTATCGAGTAACGAATTCTAAGTCGAAATGTTCACCCGTTGTACAAATTATTCCTCCTCTTGAACTACTTATACTTTGTGGGTAGCACGAGGAAAGTTGAGGAGTTATCAACAGGGGTTGCGAGTTTGAATCATCATGGAGACTCGTGGGATGCACAGTCAATGATTTCAAATACAGTGTTTACCGACACCATCATGATCATCACTGGCAGCAATACACCAGTACATACTGGGGCTCAGTTCCCATATGTCACCACGAAATGGCCGAAGTGGCATGAATGTACTTTTATGTATGAAGTTCATGGTTGTATATGGGCTGATATACTGCCAAGACGCCCAAAATTACACAGGAGGACGAAAGCCATTGGCTCAAATGTCTGACAGAAAAGCAGCCGCGGTCGACGCGAGACTAATCAAGTAGACGCAGTTTTAAAAAACAAATTATCACACTTGTTCCAAACCCTAACCTAGAGAGACCAGAAGGCTGTTTGTCAGACCCTGGTAACAGACCCTCTGTGGATGTTGAATGGACATCCTCGAACACAGCTCGATGGATTACTACGCTGCGCAAACAATCACACCAGGTTAAGGTCAACCGTATTCGTGATGGCCTTATTGTGAAGAAAAGAATAAAAGTGGGCGGGGAAGGGACCTAGTGCTAGTTCACTACGATCATTCCGAGGTGCCTACACCTCCAGACACTCATTCAGGCAATCTGGATAGAAACTAACATCGAGTGGCAGCTGTATCTTGCAGCGTACAGTACGGACACTTGTTTCCTACGAGGATAGGTCTCATAGGTACGTCCAGATTATGCATCTCTAGGAGTCTATATAGTTCCGGCATGCCACCCCCCAAGTTCCTTGGCATTCAGTAACTCACGATGGAGCCACATTTGTGCTATGAATATCCTCTGAATCTGCAAAAGTGGCTGTTTGTCGATGGGTTCGCGAACACTGCACCAGCTTACGTCAGGTCTTTTATCATACGGAACGAAACTTAAGAGTCGAATAGATGGGTCCAGTCCTCCAGCGTGATGTCACCCGCTTACTTAACTTTATTTTGGTCAAGATCTGGTGAAAATCCCTAGTTTATCTATGCTATGGGCCAGTTGCACCTATCAAGAAAATTTCTCCCTTTTGTCGGCAATGAGTGATAGTGATATATATGGCTTTGCAAGTTCCCTCAAATTTAGCTTCTCATGCGTTTCACCTAGGGCTGATAAAACACCATAAAATGTTACTACTCAAGGAGATTACAGTAGTGACAAGAAAACAAATCAACTCACAAGCACCGGCACAGCGATGTAGTGCAGCTCAGGTGCCATATCCGCAAACGGTGTATCCGCGAAAATAACACCATCCAAATATAGGTAGGCCAAAGCAGCTGTGAATAGAACAAATGCATCTGATTGTAAGTAAACTGGAAGATCATTAATTTAGGAATTCAGTTGAGGAATTTATCCGTTACTGACAACGAAATACAAACCCCAAGCTGAAAGACTAACTGAGATACGTCCCCATCGATCCGCGATAGATGGCTTTAGATGGGCGTAAGAATTTCAACTTCGAAACAAGGTACTATTTCTTGATCTCTTGGTCCGTAGAGGAACGGAGATTTATCAGTGTCTATTGACGTAGGAGCTGACAATGTAGGTGGCCTTCGCTGTCGTGCAGAAAAGTACCTCCACCAAAACCAATAGGAGCATTGAGCGGTTCGTCAGTCCAGGGCCATGACGTGGATCACCTATTGACTCTTAACACCACATCCTTATTTTGCATGTTTGGTGTTTCTATCGTACTAGGGTTATGTTGAATTGACTTTTTTTTATCTTACCTTGTTTTGTTGTGTTGTATCTATACTTTATGCAGATGCCTGTGGATTACCAGTCTTAACACTCTGGATATCCCCAGTACTACAAGTTACATTCTGCGGCCACGGTTGTACAGATCAGAGTGATTGTTGATTTTCAATACCGAACTCTATGAATCCCGGGAATTTGGGCCCAAAACGATTAGTCCGACTCTCAACAGCAATGGGCCACATAAATTAGCTAGAAAATACTCCCAAAAACTGTCGGATTAAGTAAATTGCAATAGGCATCTGAAATGCAGTGTTCCATAGGATAAATACGATTCTTCGAGGAAGAAGACCTTAGCCAAATGGAGGCTATAGACCTTCATGTTAATTGTTATTGTCGGCTCAACAACAAGAATAACATTAATAATAATAATAATAATAATAATAATAATAATAATAATAATAATAATTACGGACTAACTCTCTTGAAGAATCGTGAAGGTGAAACAAACGTATTATTTGTCATGCTAAGAGTTTATGGTGATTATTCATTGGAGTGAAGAAGCTCCTTTAAGTAGTGAAGCAATCAAAATCAACGTCTCAATTCGTCATTCATTTCGATAAATCCTTGTGGCGACGGTACATAGGGATGACGAAAATGACCTCAGCGTAACGCGTCCCAGCAAAGATGAAACCAGAGTACATAGATAATGATGTCCACCAGTTTTGTGACGACTGTCCACGATTCTGGATTGTGAACAATCAACTGGTAAAACATCCGCTTTTTTGTTTGGCAGGAATACTCGTGGAGAAAATACGGTCCCATGCGGTGTGTGAGTCCGTTTGTTTTGTTCGTTTCATACGCAACATGCATAGCATCCTGATTCCGACCCTTTGCTCATCTATACGAAGAAGCGAGATCAGAAGTAACTGAATCAGACCATTCGGCGATACGGAAATGTCACCATCAATCACGACTGGAACCTTTCATCAGGTCATCACTACCAGCTTCAAAAAACCATGTACTTGTTGTACAGTGGCTATAGCTGCTACGGTTTCGTTCGCAGATATGCAATTTTGGCCGAAGAACTCCTGACAAAGGTGTTAATACATTAGCCAGCCGTAACTCGGATGACAGGCCCATGCTTTCGGGATATAATCCACGTTATTTTAATAAGTGCTAATCGGGCTTCACAACAAATTAACACGAGTGATGGAAAAGAACAGGCGCACGAAGAGTAAAACAACTAGGATGACAAAAAGTTGCTTAAGCGTGGATATCATGTCAAAGGACTTCGCAAAAAGCACCGGCGAATTAAGGTATAAACAAACTATCAGGGTACTTAGTCTATTATTTCAAGTGCAGCGAATAAGGAGAGCGCAAGATAAATCAACAAGGGGAGCAGAGAAGATTCTCTTAAGATACTAGTGACATTCAGACAACGTTGAGGAAGTAAAATAAAAGCAAAGTGAAGAAGTTCAAGTAATTTGAGCATTTTGAACGCCCTTGAGTAACTCCTGTCAAATAGTCAGCGCCAGGTGGTCAAGTGAATAAGGTCGTAGAACCGGACAACCTCGGCTAGGTAGCGTATGGGTTCCGTCGAATAAACTTCGTGCACCTGTCTTAATTATTGACACGACCGATGTCACAGAGAAAAAAGACGTGGGGTAGAGTCAAGGAGGTGAGAATACAAAGGCAAAGGAGCCGGAAACACTAACTCACCACTAATGACGATCACGACTAGCTTGCCAACGAATAGAAGGAAGTCCGTAACTTTGTCGACCACGAACACTCTGAAAGTGAAGGAATGAATTAGCATAAGAAATGTGTGACCACACTAGGTAAGTGTGCCAGTCAGGAGGACACGAACCTGACGAGATTCCTCGCAAGCAGGTTGAACGCTGTTCGAGCAGCCGAGCAAAAGTTTTGTCCATGAATAGCAATCTGTAGGAGAAGCACGGAAAAAAAGCGGATGAGGTAGCATACCAAAGCGTCTACCGGGGCGAAAACAACTGAGCACACATTGCATACTCGAGATACTAAGTCGGTTGACCCGAACGGTGCGAGCATAAGCAGTACGGTCGGTGGAATCAGCACGCATCCAAATGCGTGACAGGAAAACAACAATAACAACAACAACAACAGCGATCGGCGTCGTCGGCGCGATAAATGTAAATCAGTCTAGTTTTTCTAGGTTTGCGGTTACCATAGAACATGAGATTGGAACCAAATGTTGGCCATGAACAGCAGAGATGCACAAACTAGGTAACATGCTAAACATGGTCTATAGTATGCCACCAACCGTGATATGTAATGCGAACAGCGAGCAACAGAGGCTATGTTCAATACCAAACGCATAACAAGCAACTGCTTATTTGAATAAAGAAAAGCGCCTATCAGAGAAAGCTAGTGATAAGCTAGGATATTCCAACATGTGGTACCAAAGAGAAACTGAGGTAGGAGAGTATACGTAAGGTTGATTGTCAACAGTTCGATGGCAATAGAGAGTTAAACGGCTTCGCATATATTCATCCACCGCACCATGGCAATTTAATAGTTGACGTTTGAGTTTATCGTTGTAAAGAACTCATTATTCTATGGCTCCAACGCAACGGCATGCGGTGCTGATGAGCCATCGTAGGTGTAGAGCAGTTGTCTACGGCCTCAATACAGGCTCTACAGGCAAGGTAGATGCTTGCTCGCACCCAAGCCAGCAACCAAAATGTGGTCCACATGACACTAAGGGGGCGAGCATGCAGTTCAGTGAAGGATTGGCGAATGACGCAATTTTGAAAAGTGCCTTTATCAAGTGAGCTCCATAAGAGGTTTAATCTCCCTTCAGTCCCCCAAACAGTGCTACAACCGCCCACAAGTATTCACTTCCGTCCCGCCAAAGCCCAGTTGAAATAAAAAACCAAACTGACCATGATGAACGCATTACGGTTAAGGAAACGGATGAATCTCTCCAGACACCAGAGGAAGCAACAACAGCATCGCGAACAGATGCGCGTACATCCATTGTCGAACTTTTTCAGTTTGGCATCAACATACTCCAGAAGCAGACGCAGCCACTGGAATATGGCCAAAAGAAGTGAACCCAGTGCCAGTGAGCCAATGTGGAAGACCGCAGCTCGATAGAAACTCTGGAGCAATGGATACTTGGGCATGGTACTGGGATCATTGCGCGAGTAATAAAAGTGAGCAAAGGTACCGGCCAAGGTCATCTCCGCCAGAGATCGGACGAAGTTAACGAGCCAAAAAAACATGAAGACATTGAAGAATTGCAAGAAAATTGTATACCTGTGCAAAAAAGAGGGCAGTAGGGAAGAGGTAGTAAATAATTGTGATACCTCAGAGTGGCTAAATTCAATAAACCCGCGATGTTCTTCATAAGGGCAACGCCCAAAACTAAGGTGAACCATTGTGGAGTTTAAAAGTATGTGTAAACAGTGTCCATGGCATCTCGACCAGTGGAACACTCGTTCGACGAGCGAAGAATCGCGGTTCCAGTACCGCTTCAGTGTCCCTCTGAAGCTTAGTAAGTACATGGGTCAATAAATGAGTTCTGAATTCCCATCCCTTCGAAAAAAAACGTTTCGGTTTGCTTTCGACACTCAAAAATACAGTACCTCTACCATAGGAGACAAGTCGTAAATTCTGTTTACCATGACTTTACAAAAACGGATTGCATAAACCAACGAATTATTTGCACATTATAATTAGACGCGAGAGTAGAACAAGATTCAAATTAAACTCTCGATTATGGTGTTATACGACTGAATGCACAGAGCAAAGCCTGTCTCAGGTCTGAGTTAAGTCGACATTCCAAATATCGAAATTATTACATGTAGGGACTGATCTTCATTGTCGTCTGAAGCTCTCCTGTGCAGTCATTAGCTGTGGCTTTCGGTCATTCAAGTACAGTGGGAGGCAAACTGAATGCCCGACAACCAGGCAACTGTTCACTGAACAGCTGTCGCTTAACGATCTGTGCGTCACTTCTCCTAGAATGGCGAGAGATCCGAGGATTGAAAACTCAGTTCGAGACAACACGAATCCGATTTGAAGTATGAATCATAATCAGTGAGCTTGCAATTGGAAAGTGATAAATTCAGTAAGTGCAGGTGGTATTAGTAGGACGGTTGTGACGTTCGGATTCGATAGCACTTCTAATAAAGGCTTCACTGGTCTCCAGTTGCCCTGAACTAGCTAGGATGACCTTAGAGAACGACATCTAATGACGCTTGCACTTCCCAACCATGTGACGGGAACAGTCAATGATTCGGATAAGAATCGGACACTGATGAACACTCAGAACATGCATACGAGGCATGCGACGATACACACCAGCGGTTCATGATTCCGCCGCACAGCATGAGTCTTGTGAAACTGTGCTAGATTCAACCATATTAAAATCCAAACAATCCTGAATCAGAAGCTTACTGAACAACAAGAGTCCGTATTTTGCTGTTTCTTATGCTTGATGATTTTATGTTTTATGGAGTTTTATGCTGAATTCTATACAAACATTGTATTATGTCCATCGGTTTGGACAACTCTACAAAGAATGGTAAATTTGCACACCGTATTATCAGCTCCAGTAGGCCTAAGCAAAACCGCCACGACATGGGCCGACAATTCTCCAATAAGCTTGACACCACAACGTTGCAATCTGAAGTGTTTAGTTCATCTGAACCACTTCCCGCGATACACTGCCTTGATCGACCAAAAGGTCCAAAAAATAAAAGGCGTGTATCACATGGAGAGCCGGTTGAATAGGACGGAACGGCGCTGGAACGTAGAACCCCTAGTAAAATGGACGAGATGACCCGCAAGTCAATTGGATATCACGGTACTGTACCTTGACGTGAGCCACTGCATTGCGCCTTTCAGCAGTCCCAACGCAGAGCATAGAGATGATAGTTCACGTAAACAACTAAGTACAGAAATACAGTGCATGCACAACGTCAAACAACCAGTTGCTGCTAACCAGCCGGGGATCAAAAGGGGTGAACTACGTAACAGGAAGTTGGTCAGAACCAACACTATGTCTCTTCTCTTTCACTTCCCATGTATACTGAGTGAATGACAATCGCGACCTAGCAATGACGTACTGCAGCGATGTAGAACATATCCTTCACACACAGGCCAACATCATACTGTTGACAGAGGTATCTACCTTTCAGAAAAGCAGAGTGGACCTGTGTGACCTTGACATGTACCAAGCTGACAATACTGGCATTATAAAGTATGCGTCTACTTAGAACACTGAATCGTCCAACCGTCACCAGCGCATGGGACGCCATGAATAAGTTTGGAAGTGTTCGGTTAGATGCAGTAAAAAGAAGATATAGCAGTCAGGACCAGTTCGACTTTGAAATTGGAAATCAAATCATTTCCGGTTGTAGCAGATAAAGATTGCAGATCGATTTTCGATTAATCGAATGTCCGAACATGAATACCGAAGTTTCGTCTGTCAACCTTTCCATTCATGGTATTATGTTGATGGCTTTCTCGTGCGCTTTACACCAGATTGAGAAAACGACGATGATTCTCGATATTTCAATATCCTATCCCGAGATATTGTCGGATCTCTTTTATTCATCCTGTTCTTGAGTGGATTTTGTCACACGGTTGTTATGATTGCCACTGTGCACTAAACTGGATCGTTTTGCGTGTTTGGGCTTTAGAATTCCTTTCAAACGGCCTACAGGAACATTGTGTAGGGTGCGAGGCAAGAGTTTGTTCATCTTTATCTCATTTTCAACTCGTCTCTGATTCGTCTGCGTTGACAACCGCATGGCAACACGTTTAAACTCAGCTGATCTGAAACCGCCCCCACACGCTTGCCGGACTCAGTAGGGAGGGGATCGGGACACACTTTATCTTACATAAGCAAAGTAGATCTGCAGTCATTCGAAGGTCTTTAAGTACAGCTAACATAGGATAAGGGTTCCATAAAGGAAGAAAGGATTGTGCTCTGTATTGGTGCAATGTGAAGTTCGCTTGTCCGCACATTACAAAATCATTTGCAACGACTGCATTATTGTCTGTCCGAGAACTTCACGTCGGAATCGGCGAGGAAAAGCGAGGAATTACCAGACCACGAGAAAAGACGTTGTACATCGTGCGCTAGTCGAAGATTCAGCAATGACATGTTATGCACTATATACGCGCCCCGAAACAGATCGAGCAACTGTTGAGATTTTGTGTCGGGTACGATAACTCACCCAACAACGACTGACGGAGGAGGCAATGGAGGTCACCAAGCATCTTAATGTGAATAGAAGTGGTGGAACTGGCAAGTGTATGGAGAACGGTTTCAGATCAACCGAGTTTACATGTGGCGCTGTGTGGTTATCAGCGAAGAGGAGTGATCAGTAGAAGTGGTATTAGGTGTGGATTATTAATAACCACGTGAACTCTACATCGCCTAATCAACATTAACTATCCACTCCACAAACGAAGTGTGGCGA
This sequence comes from Opisthorchis felineus, assembly GCA_004794785.1. NCBI lineage: Eukaryota > Metazoa > Platyhelminthes > Trematoda > Opisthorchiida > Opisthorchiidae > Opisthorchis > Opisthorchis felineus. The sequence goes on along the minus strand of SJOL01006365.1, from coordinate 300,649 downwards.
ACAGGAAGACAAAATCCGAAAAGCGGTCAATTTGATATTATCCCCCATCGGTCGGAAGACTTGGTTATCTCTACTAACCGAAAAGAATTTGTAACCGGCTTCAACACCGATTTAGTCTGCTGGTGGAAAGATATCTCGCTAATTTGCACTCCGTCCACCCGAAAACTCGATCAGCCTGTTGGCTTGGTCTGACGCAGCTTTCGCTCCAAAAGCGATATGTTGCCCAGTAATAAATCTACCAATTGTCTACGAAACCTTACTAAAATAGATCAATCCTCTTGAAGTAACTAACTTATCATCTTCGCTTATTCAGCCGAGAGCTTAGCCCACTCAGACAGTTCTGTCTGTGAACATGCCTGTCGCAATTCAAGCGGAAACACTGAAGGTTATGGAGAATTTTACGTAGCTCGGTAACTGTATTAGCTTTACAAGAAATTATGCTGACGACTGATGAAATCAGTGCACGAACCTAAAAGGCTAGGATGAAGTTTGACAATTTACGTCACCTGTGATCTGAAAAGGCACATCACTGGGTCCAGAGCATCTCATGTATTAGGATACAGTAAGAGCTGTATTGCGTGGTTGCAAGATATGGCCTCTGCGGATAGATGTGAGGCATCTTCCGGTTTTTGACAACCGATTCCTCGGAAGCGTTGCTGGTGTCAGATGGCGTCAACGAATTCGTATTGAGGTAATTAAAAAACGGGCATTTAGTTGTGCAGCAGGTACTTCAATGGCGGAAAACATTCAGTACCATCAACTACGGCGGGTTAGCCATCTGCCAAACATGTTGAAACACCGTCTACCGAGACGAGTGTTGTTCTCCGTGCCTCCTGCACGATGGTGCAAACTGTGAGGTGGACAGCATACGACTTGGCAGAAGGGTGTGAAAGAGCTTACGAAGAAGTTAGGTGTTACTGGTGCGACCCGCTTTCCAGGATAGGGTTCCTGTAAACTCCCACATGCGTTTGGCTTAAAACGTTGCAAGAAGTGACGATTAATCCATGGTTGACCTTTGGGAGGTGTATGGTGACTCGGAATACTTCCGAAAGACCAGCAACAGGTCTCTTTTCCTTCCCCATCCACTCTTATCCTTTTTTGAACAAAAAATAAGTAAACACTGTGGCTGTACGGTAGTGAAGCACCAATGTGGGCAGTGAAGTTACTGCCTCTGGTGATAACAATGATGCATGTGTGTGTGTGTGTTCATCTTTGGTGACGTCCGTTGACGGGCCCACAACATCCGTCGGCAGATGACCTCACAAGGTCATATGCACTGTCGACTGTCGAGCTGTCTTGCTTAGAGGATGTATTCTTGTCAGTCTTCGTCAACGGGTCATGAACGCAGCTCCCGCTTGGTTTGGTTTTGATTCGCTACCTGGTGGTTAGCGGGTCGGATATTGAGAATTACAACAGCAGATACAATAGTCCAAACAACGTATCCAGGTTAAAGATTAGGTAATTTTATGGGAACCACGCATAAATGTACAACGGTAGTACAGTCAGTGTTTACTTCCAACCCAAATCATTAAGCTTGAATCGTGAAGCCCTTGGATTCGTCCGTGCCAGGCTGTTTTTCTCCGCCGAGGTAAAACCAACTCCTTGGTAAATGACACGTTCCAAACAATCGTTCTGGATGACAAGAATAAAACATTGAATAGGTAATCAAACTACAAATAATGACACCCCATAAAACTTGAATGCTGCACGAGATATCACATATCTCAGAGCTTTAGCGACAATTCTGGGTTTGCTAGTGCATGTTTTATTTGCGCATCCGAACACTTCTGCGTTATCGTCATCACCATCATCATCAGAGACAGCAACATCAGTGTTGACACTGATGCATCACTGCCGTACAACCACAAAGTTTATCAGATCATGTTTAAAGACTTGGAATGAAAAGAAGACGAGGGTGGGTGAGGAAAGAGACTCGGTGCTTGCCTATTGCAAGCATTCCGAGGTACCTACACCTTCAAGCGCTCAGTCAAACAATTTGGAAAGAAATTAACGACACGAACGCCATTGACATCGATCAGCCGCCATTACTGAAATGTCTAAAGCCAAGCGCTGGAGGGATCATGGGGACCCTATCCTGGAATACGCACTGCACCAACACCAAAACTCTTTCAAACCCTTCTGTCAAGTCATGCGTTGTCCCCTTCGCGGTTTCCGCCATTCTGAAGGAGACACACAGAACAACACTTGTCTCGGTAGACGGTGTTTCAGCATACGCAGCACATTGCTGATCCACAGCAGTTGATGGAGCTGGGTGTTTTTCGTCATTGAAGCACCCGCCGCAAAACCAAATGCCCGCTTTTTAATTACCTCAATACGAATTCGTTGACGCCATCCGACATCAGCAACGCTTCTGGGGCACCCGTGGTCAAAAACCGGAAGACGCCTCACATGATCTATCCGCATAGGCCATGTTTAGCAACCACCCAACAACAGAGCCCTCCCTGTAGCCTGGTACATGCGACACTTGAGACCCAGTGATATGCCTTTGTGACACCACAAGTGACGCAAATTAGCAAACGTGATTCTGGCCTTTGAGATTCATAGACTGACTTCATCAGACACACTTCCGTCAGCGCTATTACAACTATCAAGGTATGTAAACTTCTCCACAAACCGTAATGATTCTCTTTGAATTGTGAGGGGTATGTTCAGAGACTGCACATTTTAAAGCATGACTATGCACTTTGAAGATGCTAGGCGCATGCCGGAAGATGGTATGACGGCGGTTAGTTTATTCAACATAGCTTGTGCTGCGCCTTCGTTTACAAATATGAAGGCGATGTCGTCTGCGTACTCCAGATCGACAAAGTTCCCACCAGCAACAATTTGAACACCGGGATTGTGAAGACCTTCCAGCGTTCGCTTCATTATTTCATCAACGACGAAGTTGAACAGGAATGGAACAAGTGAAAATCCTTGTCGGACACCACTTTTTGTAGGGAAGCTTTTGAAGAACTCACCATACACTCTCACACGTCCAGAATTATCTGAATATAGGGACCGCATTATACTCAAACTTCTTGGGCATACCCTATCGAGCAAGTTTGGTCAACATCACTGATCGATCGACGGAATCGAATGCACCCTAGAAGTCAAGGAAGCCCAAGATTGTGGGTTGTCTGTACATATGACGGAGTGTGAAGATGTGGTCGACGCAGCCTCTACCCAATCGACCCGTTTGATGCTCACGGGTCAAGGACTTCCGTAAGATGACGAAGAATCAGTGACGCCCCAGGACTTGTTACAAAGGGAGTCAAACTAACACCTCTGTGGTTACCACCTTCACTGCGAGTACCATTTTTGAAACTAAGCCCTAGTATCAAGTCACTCCAGTTTTCTGGAACGATCTCTTTCTCTCAGCTAGACACAAACATGCTAGATAGGCAGTGACTGAGGAATTCACCGCCATCATTGAAGGGAGCAGGTGGAAGGTCGTCAGGGCAAGGAGAACGATGACGTTTGAGTAGAGATATACACTCAGACACTTCTGAGGCCGAGGGAAGTTCCATGTTTACAGTCCACCTTTCTGTTGAAGGCCGGCAGCCCGGATTGGAGGTATCAAGTAGCTAAACGAATTGTTGTTCGACGCATTGTGCTCAGCGGTCCAAACGATTTGATTTGCTGAATATCAGAGAGCCATTTTGGTCCCTGACAGTTTGTCTGGTAAGAGGCTTCCGAGGACCAGTCGAACGAATCAAGTAGCACAGCCGGCGGACATTCATAGCATGTTTTTCTTCCTCCAATGCTTCGAACTTTCGGGTCCACCAACCTTTGCGGTCTGCACGGACACTCAGTTTTACCCCGCGACGGATGATGCGTCGGTTGAGTCGTGGTTGCCGTCAGAAGGTATCTGTCGCCGGGGGCCCCAGTAAACCCACGTTCTTATTAGAGATCCAATGTTTGAATGAAGTTGGCTGGGTTGCACCGCAAATGGAAGTTCCAGCTCTGAGTAGCACTGTGGATATCTGCTCCCAGTGGCTGTCAATATCCGACATAGGACAGTCCGGCAGGCGTCAGAGGAGCCGGTTCTAAAAGTTTCGTTTGATTTCTGGGTCCATTAGCTTTCCCATGGCTAAGCGAGGTGCGCACTTTTTGCGTAGACCTAAAAAGCGCAATGAAAAGCAGCAGCACACAAGTTCATGGTCTGAGTCCACACTAGTATTCCAGAAAGAACGACAGGCAGTGACCGACCCTAGCCACCGATAACTGACGGCGATTTGGTTTGTTTGGATTCGGGACTGGTTCGGTGGGTACCAGGTTTTCAAGCGACTTCCGCTGTTCCGAAAACTGGTACTGCAAAGGAACAGTCTGTGATCGGCACACGTCTGAAGCAGGCTATCTCCGTTGTCCGTGCATCTCGCGTCCAATCCAAGACGACCATCCAATCGGGCCTCAGCAGCGCTTGGTCTACCTACCTGGGTATTCATGTCACCACCAGCCACAACGATGTCTGAGCCTCAAGTCCGTTGCAAAAGAGTACCTAGAGCGTCATAGAAACTGTTTTTGGCAGATTCGCAGCTACCGTCCGTTGTGGTGTGAGCAGACGCAATAAACAGATTGCGATGGACCTCACTTTCTCGAGATTCTGTCACGGACGTTGTCAAACGAACCGCACAGAGACGACTATCAAGGGGTATTTAATCAAGTAGAGACGCTTCCGCTCGGTCGTTCAACAATACCCACCGCGGCATATCCCGCTGCAGCGGTCTCTGCATTACCAGAGGTGTGCAGCTGGAACCTGGAAGAGTGCGACGGGACAGTCAGTTCAATTACGGTACTTGCATCCTGCTTCCTTGTTTCTGAAAGACAGCATACATCAATGCAGAGGGAATCCAGCGTACGAGCAAGAGCCACCTGTTGTCCTGCTTGCTTCAGTGGGCGAACCTTAAAGGCAGCGAAGTAGACCGCCTTTCGGGCTTTGAAAACAGATTTAGAAGTGTTTAGGGTTGTCACTGAAGTCGGACGTACAGGATCTGCAGCTGAGTATGATGCACGGTGAACAATGCGGTCAGTCCTAGTGCTGCGACTTGTAAAGAGTATTCAAACTTGGATGCGGTAGGATGGAAGAGGGGAAACTGAAAGTCTGAGAAGGGCGTCAGTTGTAGCCTATTTCGCTTACCCGCCCTCCTTATGCAGCAAGTAAGGCGACTCTGTTGGTGACATCATGCGCAGGGCCGATGTTGCATGAGATTATTTTTGATTGTAAGTATCATGGTTGTATGTGGGCTGAGATATTATCACGGCGCCTACACCTGGACAGGAGGGCCATTAGAGTCCACAACCAAAGCCTTTGGCTCAACAGCCTGACCGCAACACAGCGGTGTTTGGCAGGAAATGCAGGTGCATTTCCATTTTTATAGAACAAGTCGCCACACATGTTCCAACTCTCAACCTGGAGGGCTAGGAGACTGTGTTGGTCAGACCTATAACCATTGACCAACCTGGTATGAGACTGTGTCAATGGAACCATACCAGCATGTCGTGATTTAAAAAGTTTTACTATCCTCGTAATATCGGGATTACTAATGTATTGAAGCACCTGAACTTCGTGGCTGTCCTTTAAACTGAACGGTATTATGGATTTGACATTCGGAGCCAGGTATATCATCGGTGGGAAAAGCAATCTACCATTGGGGCACGACTGCGGATGATAGAAGTCTTGCTGCCAACTTGCTTTAGTTTAAGATATCCCCATTATATGAGTTGGTAGAGGGAATGCGTACAGCATGACACCTTATGAGCTGATCTGCTTGTTTCCTCTGAAAGGCGCGCCAAGTTTAACTGACAAGTAAAAACCACTGATGAAAGCAAACATCAGAAAGATCCATCGTTGAAATTCGTACTGCCCAATTAAAGCAAACACATCAATGCGTCGCAGGAAATGATCGAAGGAAAACTGCTGTTCATGTTCATATCTTGCTGCCACAACACCGAGACGCGGGTGGCAGAATGTTATGAAGTGTATTCTTCGGTTCGCTTTGACAGCCTTACGTTATGGGGTATAGCTTGTCTTACACGTGGGACAGTTAATGGTTTTCTACTCTTCTGGCAGGATGGTGAATATAAGTCTTCCCGCAACTTAGTCTTCTACCCTACCACAACTACAAACAGTGAGGGGAATGCATCCTGATTTCACGCAAATGATTTGGGCCAGGTATTGATGCTAGTGCCCCTGGGATGTATCTGACCCATTGCAGAGTCACGTAGCATACAAGAAAGATGTGGCAGTGCAGTGAGAGCAGGATGCGACGTCAAAAATGGCTAAGCTAACAAAGTATTCACATGGTGCATACAACGCACACCTTTCATAATTATCGCCACTTCATCTATGCGGGAGAGGAATAGTCTCACATCTTGTAATCTTTGTGACTTCGGCCGTCTTCCGACACACACACACGACACAAAGTACGGACGATCGCTTGCATGATGCACAAACACACTGGTTTATGTGCCTGCTTGATTGTGCACACTTGCGAACGCTTAACACTGCCTAGCCCAAGGGATCAGTCGCTCCCAGTCTTTCTGACTAGATGTCCAGGCAATCGCGGTTTTGCTGGTCAGTAGGCGCAAAAGCTGTCGGAAATTCTCAGTAACAGAAAAACGACGGTTAATGAATTCATGTCCCATCAGCATGAGGCATATTGTAAGTCGATTGACTCAGTTCTCTCCTTATGTCGACTCTATCGCACAGCACAGCACAGCACAGCACCGCAAAAATCCGGTGCACCAGCGTTCCAAAGACACTTGTTTGCCGATATCATTCCTGCCATTTGGTTGAAGAAACCTATGTGCGAGTCGCCTACAAAAATCACAACACAGCCGTATCCTGATTAGTTTGCCGCCGCGTTTTTAATGGGGCATATTGGTAATGAACAATTATGAGCTACCTCCAGACAAAGTGAAGTCTACCTAAGGAATCCGATTTATCAACATTTTGAAACTCACGATTGGCGATGTGATGGTACACTGCAAATCCATGGGGAGGATAATGAGCTTTCCGGGGAGTAAAATACATTTTACCGGATGCGGCTCCAAATGTAAGGATTCTCTGATAGACTGGATCGGAAATATCACACTCTACATAGTAGTCGGTCTGCTTTTGTTTGTTGACGCGTCCTGCTACCTGGAGAACGTTGTATCCTTCTGACTATTATGAATGAGGAAATATACTCAGCCTTCTAGGTATTTAGTTCACATGGTTTGTACACAAACATCTTCTCACCCCAAAGCGCCAGTCCATCAAAGTTTCCTACCCATCTTACAGTTGTTCACGCATTTCAGGTCATCAGTCGCGATGAAACCCTACCCGCCAGTCGAACTCAAAGATGTGGGGGATCGATAAGTCTACTATCCAAGAAAGTTATTGAATGGCCATATTCATGTGACATGTTTGTCCGACAAAACCACTGTGATTTATGATATCCCAGTCATTCCTTAGTCATTCACGTTTTCTAAATAGGCACGATATGGATTCATGATCGAGGGTAGATTGGAAAGATTACCCCTTCATTTTCTTTCACAAAGCGATTGCTTCTGTTGTAGACCGCCGGGAATGATACTTATAGTACGTGTAAACGGCCAGTGGAAGGTAAAACAAGGGCGTGTAAATAAAATCTAGCGTGCAATGGAATTTATTGAAATGTGCATGATACGTAGCATCTGGGAGTGGTAGGTACCGGACGGACAGAAATGGAGACGAGTGTTTGGTTTTCACATGACTTAGTCATTTGATCACGCAGCGGTGGTATCTGGAATGATGTTACCATCCTATTGATGTGAAACAAAACTGGTGATCTTCATGAACTGAAGAGTTACACCACCAGGGCACACCACGTTAGGCAATTCAAGACAGGACAAAAAGTTGGAGTTTTAGATGATCAATTGATGACGGTATCAGCTCATGAAATGATGCTACCAAGACACAAGATACTGATCTGCTTCGATGTTAACTATAATACACAGCAGTTTACTTGAACGAATTCTGTGGGTCAACGCCAGCGGAAAACAGATATCAAATGACTACTGCTTTGTTTGATAAGCTAAGTGCGTGAATTTTTATTCTATATGCAAGTGCCACTCATTCATATATTACTCTACACTCTTACCTCAGGGCACACTGTGCATTTGGCCAGAGCTCGTGCATCAAGCACACTTTGAAAAGTTAGTTTATTCCACCAAAGCAGTTGGGTGGTTCGATGAAAATTCCAACTTCCGACCCAAACATCGTGCAGGAAATGGGATTGAGGTACTATATATATATATATATATATATATATATATATATATATATATATACGACAGAGCTAATATATATGCATATATATACAAACACATACTAGTTCTCCTTGTAGTTTTATATATACACGTATAGATGTATGCACAGCTATGTAGGCTGCAGCACTAATATGAGGAGACAGAGAGAAACCAACCCCCACGAATAGGGAGCACATAGCGAATAAGCAAGCAATCATTTTGGCTGTTTTTACGATTAATCTGTATTATCAACCAACGTGGAGTCGGTTGACCGTTATTTGTATTCAGTTGCCTGTTTCTTTCTAATGAGAAGTGTAACGGACACCTGAAATTTGATGCATGGTTCTTCCACCAAATTCCAGTAGCACCAAGTTTATCAATATACTGACAAAATACTAAGGGTACACTAGAAAGGTTACTTCATTGCAGTACTGTATAGGCTATTGGTAAGCTGGGTTTGTGCTGTGGCCCCAAGAGAAGTGCATCCAATTGAAAATTCTGCACGAAGGATCCACAATTGTCCGGTTGGCCTCAGCACAGACATCTACAAACTCGACCCGCAGATGCCTCAGTCCCATCCCAGCGACAACCATAAAACGGCCACCACTGTTCATCATATTCCACATCTCATTGTCGAGAAGATGTGAAAATGTACTCCGTAATTTAGAGAATCGACGGATCTCCTGCTCACTCCACAACAATGAGTGGCTCTATGGAAATCATCCCGACAACAACATCCAACCTGCCTGTCGCTGTGTGAGCACAGCAAAATCATCTGCTGCTTGATACATCTATTCACATCCACTCACTTTGTCCTAATGACTTAGAAAATCAAATCAGTAAGATTCCTGGGGCTGGAAAAACGTTCTAGAGGGGCTAATGGCTTAGCCCCGATGGTAAACCCATTCCAGCGGAAAAACATAAACGAAACGTTTCTTGCTGTTCACCTAGAAAAATTATATTTGAGCATTTAGGTCGTATATTTTTTATCGTTTCGAGGGTGTGGCAACTGGAACCAATGCACCCTTGATAGCTGATAGACAACATGGTTTCGAGGCTCTTTTTTAACTGCCTCTACAGAAGATCAAGATAATTATCGGTTCCCAGTTGGATGAACAAACCCGTTGAATACCGTCCAGAGATCATTAATCCAAAGGAATTCTGTTCAACAGTTACACTGTCTCGAATGTGTTTCGACGCGAAGCATCAGTTCAAGGTTCCGTTCACATCGGAACAAACTTAGAACATCCCAAGTCCTGAAATGGATTTAGGCAAATTTAAGTTTGGATAAATCATTGGGATGATTCGCACGATTGATCAACAAGTATCCCACCGATTAGAGCACCTGAACGACAATCGAAACAGACTGGGAGCAACTAGTGTTGACCGGAGACGGAAGTATGAAAATATCCTCGTTTCCTGTGATACCTGGATTCAGTAAGCGGACAGGCCGCGAGGTTTTTCTCATCAAAAACCATGGTTAGATTCAATGACTGCAATTACATATCAATAGTGTTCTTGTAACTGTCTCCTTCCAGACTGTCCGTTGGAGTGTTATATGTGTAGAATATGAGTGACAGGTCAATATTGAATCCAACTTGACATCATGATCATTCCCCCATTCATTTGCTTATTCCGTCTGCTGAACATGCTCTGACCTATTCCATTGTGATTTCCGTGTGGTCGCACCGCCAATCAGAATCACGAGGGAGAATTTGGGACGACGGCAACCCACACTACTAAGTCAACATTCCGCTTGCCGTTGTTCGGTGTGCAGACGATGACAATCCAATGTGCCGGTCAGTGAAAGACTAGGGCACTTGTTGACGCCACGCAGCCATCCACAACAAATTGAGGTTTATTTTATAGTTTTGCCCACTTTTGCGTGAATAGTGCCACAGACCTTCAAATCCAATTCTTTCTTCTGATATTTGGGGTCGTCGAACCTACCCGTGACTCAAAGTTGTGTATCGGGAACCTCAACAACTATCATCCACCTTTCCTTTTTTGGTCTTCCCAAAAAAGAGCATTTTGTGAACAGACGAACAGTATTGCTCGGCAGCGATAACGCTGAGAATGTTCTTTATGAATCCGAATTTCCTGCATGTAAAAGCAGTGTTTGATTGACCGGCAACAACAGCTGACAAAGACTAAGTGCAAGCAAACCTGAGTAGGGAGAAGGCCAAAGCGACTGCTCACGTGTAAGACTTAAGTTTAGTCGCTTCTCCATAATAAAACCGACTTATATTGAAGTACGGCTGCTGTACGACAACGCACACTTAGGCGGAGAAGCTAGCTTTATATCCTAGCTTAGTGCAACCAGTTTTGTAGGGAGAATATCAAAAAGCTTCAACCAATGGTAAGATACCACGAGTGGTTAGTGCACAGTACTGGAACGCAGTCCAGTCCGAACAAAAGCCGCTAATGGGGAACGACCCAGCTGGTTTCGTTGGAGGAGAGTGGGCTCCCTTGGGACGACATACCTGTCACCGCACGAGCAAATTGCCAGCAAATTACGACGATAAAAACGATACACCGAAGCTGGCGCATTCCATTGTATTTTTAACACCTGTAATAAAACAAAATTCCTCAAAAAAGAACACGTCCACTGCCCACGAAAATCGTCACCACGTCAAGTTAGCGAAATTCAACTAGGAGACTGTCACTTTACAAACGCTTTCTGAAACCCCACCAGAGGTAGTCGTTCAAAGTCGTGCGTATTCTCAGAGTAAGCATTCCTAGTCCGCCGTCCAGTGGTTAGCAACTCTAGCGTCGAAGCTGTTTCAAGCTGCGTTAGATCTACACAATCATAGTGGATATCTGACAGGTGATGACATTGATGTTCATAGTGTATCATCATTAGGCAATACTTTAGAATAAAGTTTCGTATTACGGCGAACTTGAGAAGCTGAAGTGACGACTGTCTAATCTGGGCTGCTCATCACTAAAGACCGCACTCAGAAAGGTCACTGTTTAGCCTGTGGAGATTTCTCCCCACCCCCGATGAGACAAACGAGTCGAAGGCTGCCCTTCTGCCGGCCCTTCGAAGTGGTCTCTCGATAGAGAACAAATATAGAATCTTATCGTATAGTAAGATCCTCACTTGATATAATAGATACTCCATTCAATACTCACACCGGTCAGTTCATTCGAACAGTAAACCAGCCTCACCCTAACTTTCGGAGGATTTCTGATGCGTGCCTTGATATTTGAACATGCCTAGAATTCAAAATCTTTATGTCAGGATCATTCAAGTAGAATCTAGCATCATAGAAAAGTAGGGATTAGTCAACAGTGGTGTGTGAAATCTTTGAAACATTGATTTATACCTTTTCTAAATAACGCCAATGCATGCGATTTTAGAAAGACGGTAATCTTTGGTCGGGAGGATCGCATAATGAATGATACCTTTCGGGGAAGATGTTATGTATCCTCGAGGATAGATGCCTCTGTTTGGAAGGGTTTCTAGCGAGGTTTTAAATGCACATCACTGCACGGAATGCCTTGTTTAAAAAATTCTTCTTATATGTGAAATCAGGGTGGCGGTACCGAACACTGTGCGCTAACGGACTACACAGAAATCCGAATCTGCGAATAAAACGAGTGTATTATGTGGTTAATCTTTGAAAGTTACTCCGTTTACATTTTTTTGTATACGCATTACGGCTTCCACAAAGTGGACCTCGGTCTATCCATGTAATCGGGGATGACGAGGAGCGCTACTGTGTCCTCTCGAGGACAGTAACCGTTCATTAGAAGGGTCTATTTCGTGTAGCCGAAAATCACGTCTGGAAACCTCCACTGCATGGGAAGCAAACCTGCGTTTATTGTGATAAACCTACTACTAGAGGCCTCCATGTATGGAAACCCAAAAGCTTTTTTTTCTTACGCGTCTTTGCTGCGAAAGAAAACAATCCCTCAAAGACACCTAGGACTGTCCATTGGGAGCTGGCGGGTGGTGTTACACAATTTGTCAGTTTCAAGCCAAATTTCAAGCTCCTGAGGTGATTTACTTGGAGAGCAGTCCCTCTCAGTGGTGGAGAGGTTATTAGGGGAGTGACTACTTTATCCACTTCTATTTTTTAATTTTATATGAGAAAGAATGCAACAGAAACAGGGAGGATTATACTTCAAAAGTCGTTACCGAAAAAGATTAATATAGGAATTGGACAAGGCCGACTAAAGGTAGCCATCATACGGATGTGGTTGGTATCAAGAGATTTCACCATATATCGTACTAAGTAGAAACAGGTAGGATAACCGGCGCCGACTGATGTTACCCCGCAAACAAACGGTAACATACTGAGCAACTCACTTTCTATCCCCGTAGTACAGGAAACGACATGCCTTGCCAGCTGATGAATTGATCTGTGGAAAGTCACGAGAAAATAAACACTTCAAATAGGAGATAAAACTGATGGAAACTCAGGGACTACGATTACCTGATGAATTGTGAAAAGGCAGAAACCGGCACCGGCTGCCGAAGTGTTTTCAGTAGTCTCATAACTAATGTCTGGTAAATAAAAACAAATATACTTTTATTGGCCGTTCATCAGGTGGTAGTCAATCTTGATTGGTTTGGGAATTTTCAATAATGGAGAGAGCGGTCGTGCTTAACTGAGCTCCTGAACGGTCTCACAATATAAACGCAACCTGAACACAATGAAGATTTGTGTGCGCGCCGCCAGTGATCGAAAAGTTACAGAATCGCTGTGCATATAGCAGGAAAGCAAACACAGCGGCGCAGTCAACTATCTAAAAAATGGATGTGCCATCTTATCCGACGCGGAAATCGGGTAACATAAACCCAAAACTTTTTTCAACGTGGAAAAAATAACAATGGAAAAAATGACATGCCGATAAAAATTGATGGACGAGGTGCAGTGGGCACCGTAAAAGGTAGGATGACTACAAACCGAGGTACAACATCGAATCAAGGCTGAAGGCTTCGCAGAAGTGAGCACAGTGGAGAATAGCGTTCTGTGGTATCGGGTGCCGGTAAAACACGCGGGTGATGCAGAGGAGTTATACTATTCCACCAGTCCCCCAGGTCATCGAAACTTCTAATCTCACCAAAAAAAGGAAGCAATCTCGTTCCGAGTGGCATCAGTTGAAAGGACTATAGCAGAGAATGTCAATGACCCTACAGAACAAACGCCAGCTCTGCAGAGCAGCAGTAGTGGAAATTCAATGCATATGATGCGTGCTTTAAAGTAGAACACACACGGCGAATCAAGGTAAGGAAGCGAAGAAACTCTCGACAAATACATCCCATCGACAAAATTGTGATCATGCGGTCATCTGAACAAAACTTCAGTAACATCCACTTTAGAACAATAAAGAATCGTAGGTAACTGCCTGTAAAGACTACCTATTGAGCGGTGTTTCTATGGTACCGTATTCGTTTCCGTTACAGTGATTACAAGTAAACTGGCTATGTTGGTAGTTGTTTCATCGCGGTCTGTCAAGCTATATGTAAAAGGCATGGATTGACTTACTGTCAGTGTCAGGGTACAAACAACAGTGTATACCGAGCCAGTGCAGTGTGCGAAAATACGTGCTAAAGTATTTCCTTAAAATAGCCATGATTCCCGCACAGAAAACAGTCTTTTCATCCAGTATACACCTGCGACAAGGTTCAAAGACTAAAATTTTGCAGATTCCGTTCTTTTTGCTTCGTTCATTTACTGATAGTGTTTGAACATGCATGAATCACAGTTGTGCATAAAAAAGCGAAGGTCATACACTTTCGTCAACAAATAAGTGCACGGATTATTGGGGAAGGCTATTCGGTGTCCTGAGAGGTCCTATAGCTTCCGACTCCCAAAATAACGAAACAATCCTCCAGGAAGAAACGTCGGCTATCCATTAATCTCATGGTTCAGATAAGCAACGACCGACTGGATCGTGGAATCATCTGATTAAAATTAGTACAAAACATGTGTATAGACCCAGGTCCTTCAGTGACATTTGTCAGAAATGGTACAACACTTTCTCAAGCTGAGGACATCCTTCACGACTCTTTCTCGAACGTGTGGATAAGCTAATCTGCTTTCACCTTATTTTTCTGAATTGCGACCAACCCCCTATGACCAAAATCAAGTAGTTTTTTAACGTCACTACAAAGGCAGTGTATCAAGCGATACATATGTAAAAGCCATGGTGAATAGCCGAGTGCTTATGCATCAACATTATCCCTGCCTACGAATCAGCAAGTCAACTAACACAACCGCAAGCAACAAACGTGTCTTCATCCTAACTTTCTCCTGAGACAGGGCTTTTCGCAACTAGTCCTCGACTCTCCATTTTCCTTTAACTTTTTACTAGGGTTTTCATTCTCCGTGGTTGTATGGTAGCCGAGCACAGGTCTCGACTGAGGGTGTATTATTATTTAAGATGGTGATCATTCCGATGAGAGAATAGACTCACAAAGACCTAAGTAACATATCAACCATTTACAATAATCCTCAGGAAGAGGCACCTCCGAAAAGTCCAGCAGAACCTCCCCTGTAAGTCCGAGTTATTGAACAGCACTTTCAAAGAAACACCGAATATCCCATTTCCCCGTAGTGATGGTAGTTTATTTGGGGAGGACAGACTACGTATGAGAACTCATACGCCAAATCACTATGGACGCGTACTAACTGCTGAGCAGCCAGTGCATTTACCAACATCAGTAAATGGTTATTGGCTGCCATATAAGGCTACCGTGTGCCATATGTGCGATGGAACAGCTAATAAAGCGAGCCTGTTTGCCACTTGGTGCCCAAGATATTCTGTCAGCCCCTTCTAAAATGTACAATAAGCACAGACCAATTTGGGCAGAACAGACGAAAGAAATATCAGACACCCTTGTGGCGCGTTATTCGGCCGCCACCGCAAAAGGTATTGATCGGCTTGACCTGTATTGGTAGAACCCTGATTGCATGAATGGATTCAGTCGGTTTTTGTGCCGCATAATGCAGGTAAGTTCGTGTGTTTTAAATGAATCGTTTGGATCTCAATCATAAAGCAGGGAAGGTAGACTAGAAACCCTGCAGTTCGGGACAATAAAAAAGCAGACTATAGCTTAACGCACAAGGTTGATTTAGCAGAAAAAACTGAACGGCAACAGTCGAAGGTGGGAAGTAAACGCCCAGAACCAAAACAAATTATGAAGCAGCCTGGTAGTATGGACAAGTAGTACAAAGGGAGTAAAACAATAATAGCTGGAGGGACAAAACACGGCTTATGGACACTGAGCACACGCTTTATGCTCATACAGTCGTACGTTCATTGACGCCAAAAGATTCTTTAAGCATAACTCAGTCGACCAGTTTCCCTGTGTGAGTGAAGGTCAGTAAGGTTATGCAAGATACCGTCACATTTTGGAATAGGGTTAGGAGTAGTAACTCCGAAAGCAGCAAACTGAGTGTCACTATTTCTGCACGGAACGCTGTGGAGCATATCGTGGCTGGATTATAAGCATACTGCAAAGGATAGGTCAGGATGAAGTTAGGTAGAAACGAAAAGAGAACCTCACCGTGTCGTAGAGTATGACTTCCTATGAAATGTCATTTGGTCCGGGGCAACTAGCTGGGTCATCAAGGCTGAACTAGTGCGGCATTTCAACTGATGTGAGAAAATAAGCAAGAGCGATTTTCCCTGCTTCACCCTGAAGACGTAGCAACTGTGGTCAAATCTGCTTCACTTTTGCGTTGGAAATGGTCTTGAATAGCCCAGCGTTCGGCTGAGCAGTAAACTTGCCGAAACAGATGATTACTACTTGTTCCAGCGATTTGGGGTTGCATCGAGACGCGTAGGTGACATGACCTCACACCTAAATCCTACAGGTCAGACAACATTCAGCAACAGAAGATGGATAAACCGGAATGAGATAGTAGTGACTAACGGTGTTTGCCGGGCTACGAAAACCCATGCGTACCAAAAACAGCTGGACTTGTCTGACGGTTGGAATCACCGAACTTCGCAGCGTTCAATTATATTCAGTTATATTTTCAGCCGCATTCCGAATTCATTCCACACTTCTTATTGGAGAGATTCCTCGCACTCGCATCCATATAAATACACGGACGGCGTGGATTCTATTCCGTCGACTTGACTTTGGTCAGTGGTTGAACTTGGTAAGCGTTAAATCAAATTAAACCGGAACTTATCTAGACATATCAAACTAAAAAATGAGGCGGCCCTATGCAGCACATTCACTTGAAAAATACCATAGACTAGCGATTCAGCTGAGTCTCCACTTAAAACCAAATTAGTATGAAAATAAGAGTATTTGACGTAAACCGAAGCTTCATTAAACAGCTTTGAATAACAAAGGAAGAGTGAATTGATAGATAGTCCCTGCAAAAGATGATAGAAAGACAAACATGAAAGAGCACAAAACCCAAGATTTATCGAGATGCGAGCTCGGTTTTTGGAGAGTTGGAGATTATACGAGTTAGAGATTGGCAGATAACGTGCCAAAAACAGACTTCTCTTGGAAACAAGACGAGGACAGGAAACCTGTTCTATAGTGTGGACTACTGATTTGATAGAGGTGACTGGATGAGCAAAGACGTTTTGCCCGATTGAGAGGTGCAGTTACGGCGACAGAAGCAAGCACCAATGAAGATTTTCCGCGGCAGAAACAGTAGAATAAAGCAAAAGACGCCACGTTTCGACCAGTTGCCAGTCACTGAAGCGGTATTGAGGAGGCGTATAAATTTGCGTTAAGTGGAGTCAAGAAGAGAGAGATAAGTGAGAAGATGGAACCACCCAAAAAAGGACAGATGTACACGGGGATAATGTGTATTCGGGATTTTATGGACAAACTGAACAGCAGCAGAATGTTTGCATACCCGAAAAAGGAAACCAACGTGAGCAGATGCTTGTGTCCCAAGGACTTTGAGTTGTGAGAACCGAGATGGTGTGTTAGTGGAAAAGAGGCCAAGACAGGGATTGTGAGTGTGCATTCATATCGTTCCTATTTTTAACAACATTGCTCCTGATATGACGGAAGTATTCTGGTGAGTTCACACCAAAGAGCTGAGGGTTCGGATTTTGCCCCCTTAGCGGAGCTCAACAGTAAAGTATATTACTCATCGTGCCGGAATATGAACACCGGAGACTTGACTTTCGAGGCGAGCGTTTTGCCAACAATCCACTGGCACGCGCTAGACGCACCTGAAGTACCTCATTTGTTCATTGTTCACCTTTTAGAGATGTGATTGGCCGGCGAACGACTTGGACGACGAACCAGTAATTCATCTGGTGTCCTTCATTGTCAGGTTTGGCTCGGAGCTCAGGCGCTCAGATGACAGGTTACGCAAGAAAATGCATCCGCCCTGGAACAGAGCCCTATCAGTGGTTTGTTTAACTAAAATAGCTCTCAGCTTATGCGAAAACTATTTCAGGAACAAAGTGGGTATTTGGGAAAGGAGTTGCGTCGTTTAGAAGTTCCGGAAAAGGCGAGCAACTTGGTGCAAATGTTGAGTGGAAGAGCAAAGGATGTAAAGATCGTGATAGTAGTCGAATGGCATAGAGAGATTACAGACGTGAGATCAGACTATTCGCCAGAAGATATTTTACACCTAGATGAGGTAGCAATCAGGTTTCGTTTCTCACCAAAGAAAACTCCTGTGCTGCTAGACGACAACTCCTCTGGGCAAAGGAAATCCTGGGAACGCTTGCCCCTAGCGCATTGAGGTGGAAGACGGAGACCAGAATATAACTGAGTATCACGGACTTTCGGTATTTAATAAGGTGGATGGATTGGCTTTACTTACAGGACGGAATCCCCACTGAAAATCCTCAAATTTCATCATGCTACCAATTTGGTGGATATAAATTGAAAAGGGAATGCAGGAACACTGTTAAAACGATATTTTTTTGCGTATTACTCGCAATTCATCCACTTGTTAATCGGAACGGTTATTTTGACTTGTGTGCAACGTTATGGTGGTTTGGAAACATTTTTATGCTGGTTTCGATTTTTGACCGTACCTCTGGCCAATACCTGGAAATGAGAAGTAGTTTAACTGCTCCCGAATGGTGTTTCTTATGAAGCGGGCATACTGCACACAATAGGGATCGAAGCAGATCACTTGCACACTTACCAACGGGTCACACGGAATGAGTTTGAAGAACTCTTGCAAATCCTTACGAGCCTTCTCTTCGGAGCTGAGCGGTGGAAGCGTTTGATTGTTGCTGTCTTGCACCATAACCGGGTCGGAAATGGATCGCAGGGAGATGGATACAAACAAAACTTGCGCGATCACAAGCAATTCAAGCACGAGCGGGAGCAGTGGCCAGAAGAAGACGGAAGTCATGTGAATCAATGCCCTGAAACCGCAAGTTGTGGGAAACAATAGTGAGACTGGATCTTGCTTAGTGGAGGAGGTGGGTGGAGGTAAACAGAACTATATAAACGTTCAATGTATGTGCTTGAGCATCCAGACGGTTCCACATGAAGCTCAGCACAAACTGCTTGTGGTCGTACCTATCCTGCATGGTGCTCAAAAGCGACTGATCCCTTCATATTCATTTTTCAGTCAGGAAGAAATGTGCAGTGGACTGTTGTTCAGGGCTAACCATACTCCGCTTTTATTCAGATAAGAGGAATTTTCTTATGACGATTATGTCAGGGCCGTGTATGACAGACTGAACTAATACAGTGCTTCATTCCCCATGAACCGCTGACTGAAAATGAGCTTTTCGGGACAAGAAATTCCTTCCACTGGCAGTCCTCCTTTCTGAAAACCACCCCATAGGATCGGAAGAGATTTTCTGGTTCCCCAAATCAGTTATTTACCTTTCGTTCCCCCAATGCGAAGCTAATACAAATCTCGTCCATCAATGGACTCTTGTTGACTGCACGAAGCCGATAGTTTAGCGTTGAATACGTACACATTATCAGTCGTTAGAAGGTTTTACTGCCGCGATGACGACCGTAGGTAATAAAACTGAAACGGAAGACGGAATACTGCACTACCAGTCGAGTGAACGAGTTGCCAATAATTACAATTGCATTGAGTGTTATGTGAGGACACGTCATCGTGATAAATTATCTTGTTCGGTGGTTCTTGTTGGGGTTTACCTAGACGGACAAAACACTACTTCGTACTGACCTATACAGATGACAGGGGCGAACTAACGTCATACGGACTCATCCTCGTGCGCCACCATGTGCCAGCCAACGGTAAGGGGTGGGGGGAGGTTTCAACCCAACGCCAAGAAAGCCCTCTAAAACGCCAGTGCTAAATGAAAATCAATTACCACGGCGCAGGAGCTATGTAGTGAGATTCCTATCGATCACCTTTTCACAGAGTGACACCCACTAAGTGAATATCATGCAATCCCCAGGAGTTTTCTCATGCAGGAATTACTGTTACACGTTCCCTATCACGATGTCACGAAATACACAGCCGATTTTTGAACCAGAGACAAGCCAATAAAACTGCCACCATTTGTTGCGACCATGAACATCACTGTTGGGTCATGTTCTAGTAATTTAGTAACCACCGTCACCCTCGTAGAAACAACACAAAACAGCGCAAAAACTCTCTTCGCCGATATCGTGCACACAAGAAAAACGTTACGGGTGACCCGAATCAAGCAGTTCGAAGTGTCAACGGCCGCAACACTCATTACGGCTATCTGATAATAAGGGCACCGTTGCTATAGACTGCCAGAGATATTTTTGCGATGCCTAGGGTCAAGTAAAGAAAACGCGAACCCCAGTTCAGAAGATGATCAACGATATCCACCAACCACATAAATCCGTACTACCAGAAAAGATACACTCTTCGTAGTTGAAGGACTGGACTGAAGGACAGTACATTATCAAACAATCACAATGTATGATAATGACTGCGATTCCCGAGTGAAGTAACTCTTGCGGAAAAACAAAACCCGTTATCTAATTAGTAGGTTAAAAATTCGGAAATGTGGACTTAAGCCAACCGGGTTTCTGAAACGTCTAAAATCCTCTGCTCGCAGTATTGAGCAACCAAAAACCACAAGAACTGTACTGTAACTCTTGGGACCCAGCGGTGCACAATTTTGGTTCTACATGTGGCAGAGCTGAGGGAGGCAGTTTATCCTTTTATGTCAACTACGTACACCTATATCAACACAAGCAGCTGTAGACATGCATGTTACACTGTGATCAGCTGAGACGAGGAAGAACGTGGTGTACAGAACGTGAAGTGACAAATTTCTGACAAATATACAATCCTCATGCCATCCGTGTAAGGAGGAAAGCCCTTCGCTGTGGAGTTGTTTATTAGAAAACACTAACTAAACAGTTACAAATTATCGGACAGGAAAGTAAACCTCTCATATGCACCTTGTTTTTTTTAAACTGAATATCCGTCTTCTTCTTGAACGCGTCTTCTTGAACTTTCCTGGATATTTCTTGACTATCACGCAAATGTAAACGAATGCTGCAAAGCAGCTCCACAAATTCCGTAATAAATCCCACCTTCCATTAGATCAAGGCGGAGTTACGAGAGAACACATACTACTCGCATGTCTCATCAGTAGTATCCACCGTTACATCCGTATTACACCACGTG
>SJOL01006365.1:231334-278539 GCA_004794785.1 Opisthorchis felineus | reverse complement strand
CCGTCAAGGGTCGAGTTTACAATGCTGCGGTGCGCTCCATATTACTATACGGATCAGAAATCTGGCCGCTGCGCGCCGAGGACGTCAAAAGACTTTCAGTGTTTGATCATCGATGTCTTCGGAGCATTGCCCGAGTCTGGTGGGAACACCGGATAAGCAATGCTGAAGTACGTCGAATGGTATTCGGAAGAAATAACTCACCCTCGATAGATGAACTGATCACACTGCATAGGTTGCGCTGGCTTGGCCACGTGCTCTGTATGCCAGTCGACCGACTTCCCCGAAGGGTTCTTTTCGCACAACCACGTGAAGGGTGGAAACGAGCCAGAGGCGGTCAAACAATGACCTGGCAGCGAAGTATAAAAGCCATTACCAGCAAACTCAGCTGCACTGGTCATTGCCGTTCTCCTGGGTGGGGACCCCAGGACAGGCCACATCAATGGTTAGAGACAATGGCAGACATGGCCCAGTCGCGCCGTCAATGGCGCTCGTGCATCCAAGCTATTGCCTTCAATGCATAGCTCCCGTCCCAATTCCCCCACTTAACAGTCCACTGACAGTGCTGTATTTACACACGAATTTATCAGCTCCCGCCTCCAATGCGCAGCTACCTACCCCACCTGCCCAAATCATCGGTGAGCGAAACTGTGGCAGCTACAACCACTGTACAACAAGTACGCGGTTGTTACAGCTGACAATGATGATGATGGCGATGGACTTGTACAGTGCAACTATCTCACACCCGGTAAGGAAGAAACACCTGAGCTTCCACTGAAAGTGTCCCAGTTAAGGAATACACATAGGGGGGTAAGTGACGGTTTTTTTTTCAGAGATTGATCTTTGGTTTCCAGTTGATATTTGATGGTCAAACGAGAACCGTTTTTTGGTGCAACTCGGGGCCTAGACTTTATGTTGGTTATATAATTTGTCGCAGATATTTTTCGGTTTTGTTCGATCATATGCACCTTGAAAGTGTTTTGGAGCCAAAATTTTGCAGTATTTTGCCTTTTTATTATCCTGGGATTATAATTGCAGTTGTGTCTGAAAAACGCAACGGACAAAACTCGCACGAGTTTTAGTGGTGTTTAGTAGAATTGTTCTGAGAGGTTGATCATGTACCTTTCTGATGAAGTGTGTGAGCACAACACCGGATCAGTAAACTCACCCTAATCCCTCTACAGACAAGGTTAACTAGAAATTTCAGGCAGAACCATCTGATAAACTACAGGAAAAATAACGAAGCATCCTAACAATATAGGTATAAGGAACAAAACAAAGTAGACATACCAAAGGCTAGCCATAGGGAAGCCGACCGAAAATATGCAGTCAAATCAAAGGTAAGCTCCGATGGAATCTCCTCTGCGGTGTTGCGCAAGTAATGCCAGCGATAGAAGCAAAATCCAGTAGCTAAACGTTGAAATCAACAGCTTAGCAATCGGGAATCGGACATCACAATACTACGTTGTAAGCAAACAGAACATACGACTAAGTGAGCATGGATAACAGGCATGCCCACAGACAGTTGCTGATGTTACTGGAAACAGGATATGGGATCGAGTAAAAGCGGTGAAGCAGGAGAACGAATAGAACAGAAACAACTGGCTCATCCGACAGAGTTTCGTTTATCGAAGGAAACAAGTCAAAAGTGGTCCAGTCATGTTTCCTGATTTTCACACGCCTACAATACAGTTCACATTCTCTGGAGTGGTCAAGCAAATCCGGTTGTATTGAAGAGGTGATCGGGGAGCAGTAAATGCTCACGAATGCTGAGTGCGTGGGAGCTTAGCTTGCATTTAGACGCGCACTGCTGGCGCTTTTCAATACGGATCAAACAATTGCACAGTGGTTCTCGACTTTCCAGCACATGTTGAATTCACTCTCAACTTGAAATCCCGATTCGAAATTTTAAACTGCTGTTGCTGTTTGCTAATAAGTGCTCTGCTCAGGAAGGAAAACAACCCAAAAGTCACACTAGCCTCCGTATGAGAAGTGGTCAATAGTCAAAATCAACTCAAGTGGCATGAACTTCGTGGTTGACGGATGAGCGGCACTACAGCCTTTCTGCATGTAAGTTAAAAACTGTGCTGCCCGATTCCGAAGCTTGTGGCTTTGAGTCTTCCTCGAGGTTTGAAAAACACAACAGCTGTACAGTGGTTGTTGACTTTTCAGCATCGTTCAAACTGGTTTTGCGGGACAATGGCTAGAAACGGAAAGTTGATACTTCTGAACCTTGAATTGCAAGTCCGATGGAATCACGTGCTGGATGCGCCGCTCATCGGCCACACCCACAAGATAATAAGATCTTGATTCCCTCAATCGCAAACCTTGCTTTATTGGTGGCCGTACAGCAAACCTGAGCAGATAAAACGCGCATTACCATCAGCACGGCGGACGAGTGATACTCATCATACGGTTGGTTCAGTCCAAACGGGAACCCATTAGGACAGTATACACGGGTCATTTGAGAGAGAAAATGTGAGAATACGCTTGTAGTGAAGAAGAGTTAACGAACAATGTGGGAAAGTTTGTGCAAACTACAATGCTACCTCTCTTTAAAGGACTCATTGGAACTGTCTTTCAAATACGAACAGCTTCAACGAGAGATAATTGAACCCATTGTTGTCATAGACTTTTACTGTCAATGACTCACACCTTTCTGAACATACTGAAGTTGTGAATTCTTTTTGTGAATTAAGAGTGGGAGTACTGTACAAACACAATGCTCGGTAGTGGTTTGTTTTTTGGTTATTTGTGTGTTCATGCGTTCACAACTTATGGTCAACGGTAAGTCAGCTGTGTCTTGAGGGCTGTGCTAGAGAAGTTTGTCAAACAATATCACTCCAATGGTAAATTCGTATTCGCCAATGGGAAGTATTAGCATGCCAAATGAGGGGGCGTTTCTCGAAGGAAATTTTGGTAGCATAGCATAGAAAAGCAGACTGGGAAAGCGTAGCTTGGTTTTTTTTTGGATAGTGGTTGGCTACAAGGATTGTTGTGACTGTCAGGAACTCCTGACGTTGCAAGCGAGAGATACTAGAAGCAAAACTGAGCCTGAATGACAGGTTGAAAGAATGAATGACTTACATGCAGTGAACAACAGCACAAAGAGGACGAGGCTGGACCAGACCATTACACCAGCACAACACCGTAGCATAACGATCCAAACAAATGAAAGCACGATGCTGAGAGACAGACAACTTGATGGTGGAGGAAAAAGACGAGAAATGTTGCATAAGTGAAGTGAGCGAAACAGGATACACCAGAATAGCGTGATGGTCAGGTGGAAAAAACGGGAAGTTCACTAGTTACCGACACACAAAGCAAGCATGTAGTGTTCCAGCATGAAGATATGATCACAACACTGGCAGCTTAAACACAACTACCTATAAGTTCTGACTAGGAAGAGGCACCTTCAACGAAAATTCTGTAGATCTGGGGCTAAGTGGTGGTGTAAGTGCCTGTTTTCGGGTTACACAGATGCGGAGCACCGGCAAAGTACTGAACAGAAAATCAGGAAGCGAAATCCCGTAGTTTCTTAACGGTGAACGCTGGATTTGGACAACATAACATTATCAATATTGCCAAAGTTCATCGTAAAATAGTTGTGTAGTGCGAGAAAGTGCAGAAAAGTGGTAGAGCAGTGAGCTACTCAACAGACGTCGATGAAGATAAAGCGATCCGGATGACACAACAAACAACATCAAGGGCCCAAAAAAGTCAAACTAGCGACAATGAACAAGAAATATAACAGCAGTTGAAGAAAGGGAGTAATTTGCTGTTGAAAAGAGCTGTTCAGAAGACGGCAAACTTGGCCATTAAGAGCTAAATAGCCGTTTGGTCTCTCAGGCACACACGAACAAATGCATAGTTCCGCACCACGTGGACGGACAACTGGCAACTGGACATTCAAAAGTGCTACTTTTCTTTGGCACAAACCTCAAATAGCACACAGCACAACCCAGGTAACAGTGTTTTTGTGGTATAATTGTAGTCACAGGTCGAAAGCGCGGTTAAATCGGAATCTGTCGATAACTAAAAGCTGAGCGTGCATGTCGGAATGTTTGAACGACTAGAATACCTTGGAAAAACTGTTGATAGGGGTACAAGGGCA
The DNA here is from genome assembly GCA_004794785.1 of Opisthorchis felineus. Taxonomy (NCBI): domain Eukaryota; kingdom Metazoa; phylum Platyhelminthes; class Trematoda; order Opisthorchiida; family Opisthorchiidae; genus Opisthorchis; species Opisthorchis felineus. Next base: position 274,428 of record SJOL01006365.1, on the reverse strand, counting down.
AACTCTGACAATCTTCTAGTGTTCAAATCGGCCGCAGTTGAAATAATGATATAGATAAGAGTACACAATAAGAGTGTTCTCCAAAGCGATTAAGTAAGCAATAGGCAAAGACCGTTGACATTCGTTTAATACTATTGATCCGGAAAAATTAGCTCTACTTCCCATGCACTCACAATTTACTGGCAGCAGCGACTCCTCAAACAAGTCACATGCAATGGAAACAATGGAGGAACGAAAGATTAACCAAGCCACGTGAGAATAGCTGAAGGGGATCCAATGGTAAGCAATGACTACAATAAACAGCCCGTATTGTGTGTTAGTAGTCAGCGTGCAACTAGTTAGTCACACTGTGGATTCTATAAAATCGCATAGACCGACGTTCGTTGAGTCACATCCGAACAGGCAAATTAACACACCACTAATGTGCAAATACACGGGTATGGCTTATCACGAAGCTTAATATAAACGCTGAACTGGTAACCTAGTCAACCACATGTACACAAACACGAGAATCAATATGATCAAAAACTCACATCAAAATTGTTGGCCAGCTGACAGATAAGTCGGACGCAATTTTTTCAAAGGCATCGGTCAGATGCATGATGGTGCTGCGGGTGGAAGTGCATATCGGTATTTAATTGTACCTATGAAGACTAACGTGGTCGCAAACTAGAAATGTAACACCTATGGTTTGGAATTGTGATGGTATGGATATAAACGGTAAGTGAAGATTGAGTCCGTGTGATGATCAAAAGTAAAAAAGCGAGTGGAGTGGAAGTCAGCTAGAAACAAACAATTCGTGCATTTACCGGGGCTACTGAAAAATCCGGACAACACATATCAAAATACGCAACACAAACGTAGTATCAGTAAGTGATCATCAACTTCTTGTGCAGCTCTTATGGCCCAAAAAGAGTGGCCCTTTGCAAGTACCCGAAACACAACCTGGTGGCAAGCTATTGGAAATCACCGCTTACTTCACCTGGACATGACAGATGTTCCAGAGTTAAGCAGACATCAGCAACATCAATTCAACCTCTGGTCACATATGCTCTGCCACAGCTTCCGGAGGGGGTGCCCGCGTGAGACCCATGGATACCAGTCCACTACTCGACGCATCAACTGTCAAGAAGGCATCCAATCTAATCCAACCGCATCCAGAAAACCTCCAAAAAGAGTCTCGTACAGTTGTTTACCTCCAGCTCCAAATTTCCGAAAATAACCTGCTTCAGAGACAGTACTGTGCAAGTGATCTTTCTTCAAGCACTGCAGTTTGCGTTTGAAAGGCTAAATGGTATCGTTGCTCCAGTGCAAGGATGGGTAATAATCTTTGAGAGTAAAGGATGCTAACTGTCATGCAGTACGGCGGATCTTCGTGAGACAACGACCCATAATAACTGTGGTATCCTACTAAACACAAACACCTGACAAGTTAGGTTGTCCTATCTGAGAAACGGTAACGAAGAGTTTGTGAGAAGGCAGACTTTATGCAAACTTACTCGCGTCCACGGACCACAGAAACGCCGCTGACACGTTTCTCCTGTGCATCAGTTAAGACTATCTGTTGTCCTGCGTTGTCGTAAATTCTTCCCGTGCCATTGGACAACAAGCGAGTAATTTGGCTTGGCATGCACCGACCAAAAACTGGAACGAGAAGACGTCATTTTTCACCAATAACAGGGCGCAAATCAAATTCCGTAACAGTTCGCTTTTACCGGGTGCAGAAAACAGGGATCGATACACGGAACATGGTAGAATTGCCCTGAGTTTCAGTTTCAGTTTCAAAGTTCATTACACAGCACAAACAGACAAAACAAACTTTCTATTGATCCACGGGTGGCCAAGAACAGGATTTCAACGGAAAACGACTAAATGGTATCAAGCAGAGAAACTACGGTTGTTCGCATCATATTCGTCGGTGGATCGCACGTTGGGGAAAGTAGCCGCGTGGTTGAAGATTGCCTGCTAGGCCAACCCCAAGAGTTGACCAGTATAACGAGTTTTGTGTGCGTTTCCCATGGTTACCACGGAGAAGTGATGGTGGACTGAATACTTAATGTCTATCGGCACAAAATGAAATGGCCGAAATGAACCGTCCAAAATCTACAAAACAAACAAGGAGTCTATACATGTGGGTTCATACCCTGCGTGCACATGACAGCGAGGGCTAAAAGGCAGTCAGTATGGGACCTGAATGCGAAGCACAGAAGCTTAAACTGGTCGATTCAGTTGTTTTAGCAAGAGCTCCGATAGGCGACAAACTGGTAGTCACAATACCCACAAAGGTAATTTAGTCGCAATCAGTGACTCTCCGGTATCGCCACCAGTACACAACTGTCCAACTAAACATTGATTCAGATGAATCCAACAATTCAAAATCAACAAACCCATTAGGCCACCAACTCTGGTAAGTGATTGATCCCTCATTGTCCTTCTTATCGTCAGTGAATGCAGCTGGTACGGCTGGAACCAAGGTATCCATGCTACGGTTTCCAGATAATACTCTGGCCGGGTGCGCTTTCTCGCAGAGGGATATTATAGGTTCTGGCAAAGGCGGTGACCAGCTACAGTATCATTGACGTTGAGCTTATCACCACAAGTATTTATGGAACCGCCTCCTACTTTGCTCAAAGTTTTCCATTAGATTGTAAAACCGATTTCACGTGTATGAACCGAAAAACGCAGTCTATTCAGGGGAACACCTAGTACGAAAATAAACCCAGTTCAGTAAACGACTAAATCACTCAGTTCTAGATGAACATTATAAATCTGCAGAGCGCCGTGATAGAAGACTATGCTAAGAGGATACGAACTCGGAAGTTCGACATGCATAGATTCAACGTAACACCAGCTTGTCCAAAACAGCCGAAAGACTTTGTCCTGGACAGTTCCCGACAGATGTGGTCGTCGAAAAAGTCTTTCAACAGTAGTTCAACTGGCCAACTGCTATTGATCAGTCGGATTCCTTACCCTCAGCGGAGCTCTGGCGAGGGAAGTGAAAACCTTTGACGGCTTCAGAAATATGCGAATGCCTTTTCTCCCTCAATTGTTACCGAGCCACTGACGAACAGCATAAACGAGAGATTCAGCTGGGCTCCAGGTGGGCCTCCCGTCAAAACCAAATTGATATGCAAATGAGTGCATTTGTCTATACCACCTACTCCGTTTACGAATGGAGATGAAACACTCAGCTGAAGCTTGTCTAAATTATTTGCCCCTACCTGGGAGAAATAGACCGTCTCATATCACCGGACTGAATCAACAATAGTGTCCATTTTCAAAACAGGCGCTCGCAGCGAGATAGGTAATCACAAAGAAATTAGCTTAACTCCCAAAGTAACTGGACTCTATTCATCTTTCATATTATGTCATCTTGCGAGAGCACTTGAAAAAGTGAGCTGAGAACAGGATACAGGATTCCGGACAGGAGGGGGTTGTAAGGACCCCATATTCACAATTTGTCAAATGTTGGAGCAAAGGCATGCCTACTAAAGTCCCACAATATTGGTGTTCCTTGACTTTAAGAGTGCGTTCGACTCGTTCTTCTCAACACGCTTGTGCAACAAAGTGAGCACTCATGTACATCATATCCTCTTTGCATTCACATATTTGCGGGCGCGTGAGAGCATATGGGGTCCTCTCCGAAATAGTCCTTACAACAGCATTAATCAACAAGAGGGGCCCAATCTCTCAACCTTTGCGTGGTTTTGTCACAGATGAGATAAATAGGGCAACTATGGAGGGTCTCCGAAACACCGATGTTCAAATCCTTCCGATCTGTAACAAGCAGACGAAATTCTCTTGATTTTTTAAAAAGGTCATGAAGCGCAAGCAGTGCTAAAAAAGCTGACCACGGTCATCCAGTCTTTCGGCATGTGGCTCACGAACACAAAATCCAAATTCACGCTGCGGGGGGTACAGTCCTTGAACATGCCTATAAGAATTAAAAGTGACACTGGAAGTTGAGGAACGCTGTACGTACCTAAGAAGTTGCACTAGCTCTGACGGTAGTGTGACAGACGAAATCAACTCACGAACCTCAAATGTCAGAATTGGGTCCACCAAGTTGCACCAATGGGGGTTTAAAGTGGGCATATCGTTGGATATCAAAAGAGGCATGCATTGCTATATGGCTGCGAAACTTGGAGACTTCGGGTGGAGGATGAAACATTTCCACATATTTGACCATCGATGTCTCAGAATTGTAGCCGGAATCGACTGGAATTAGCGAATTCGCAGTCACCAGGTAACGGATTTTCGGTGAGGTAGAAGATACTTCACTCAAAGGATGCATTCGATACTGCAAGCTAAAATGGCTTGATCATATGATTGATCATGCCGAGCTACCGCTTGCCAAGAGGAGCATTGTTACCCCTGTCTAATTTGGAGTAGCGGAAACCTAGAGGTCGACAGTACGTGAAATCCCAGTAGGGAATGAAAGGTTCCACAAAAAGCTTGGGTACAGGTGGTGCTGTTCGCCTTCCATGATGAGGCCCGTGTAATCCTACTTGTTCTAAACTGAAGACAGCGAAAGCTATGGCGGCTAATCAAGATCGATGGGTGTTGAAGGTGTAGGTAGCGCGTACGTTTGTGGTAAGCGAGCCCTAGCTCCCCCTCCCTGATCCACTGTTTGTTTTATTGTGGTCATTTGCTCAAATAAACTAACATATGGCATAAGTGTAGTAAGTCACCAACTGGCTGGATAGGATACGACTTTTTGACGAGGGAGTGAAATAATCAGGTATCGTAAATTGTGGTGGTCATTTGGAGAGTTGACGTTCCACTGGTCTGGGGGATACGTTCTGACAAAATACTTCTTAAAAGGTGTTTATTTTCAAGTCGTTTTGTACTTTCTGTCTTTGTAAAGGATAAAAAACAAAGAATGAACAAAACAACTCCAGTTATGAAGGCGATACTCAAAAGATGAGAGAGAAGTACTAATGTGAAGATTCCGGGAGTGGAGGCACATCATCACATAGAAGGCCATATATATGGTGCATTCGGACAGTTCATGTGCGCCACTAACATTCTGACGAACGGGAAAGACAAAAAAACAGGATTTCAGTAGAGTGAAGATGGGCTGAAGACCTACCTGGTTTTGAATTGTATGTGTACGGTGCACACTTGCGAGTTCGAACCAACTCGTCGATGGGCTGTGGAACGGGATGACAAAATCGATTTAGTTGAATGACGTAGTGAAACTCAGAAAAAACAACACTCCAAGTTGTATAGAACATGCTTCTGTTGGCAAACAATAGAACGAGAAATCTACATACACACACGTGCATATGGATACACGATCAAACTGCGCCTAACCACTGCGTCAACAATCGATTTTTGATATTGTACAAATGGCTCTCGAACTAAAGTGAGACTGATGAGCGAACAGCCGCAGTACAAGAGTTTCAAGATTTTCTCGTATACTTGGGGGCAAATAGATAGTCCACTATCGAGTTGCCCAAAGCCATGCACAGAGCAGATACGGATGCGCACATCCGTGTGTAGCATTAAGACTGGTTTAGCTATTCTCCAATTAAAAGGCTAGTCTGTGCGAAACTGATGAGTTTTGTCAGTATTAGTGGAGACAGGACAGAGGCAACTTGGAACAAAGAGTTGGGTTCGTATGAAAGACAGTCGGAGCAGCGATTCCGAAACAACTGGTCCTGCAAATAGTCAGTGACATTGAGCTTGAGGCGCGGCTGAATAAACACAGCGTACCTCCAACACACAGTCTTGGAGCCAAATGAAACCTGTCGGTTACTGGAAGGCAGGGTGGCGCGGATGTGACACTCCCAGCAATATACATACTGGAAAGTTCGTTCAATCCTCCCAGTAGAAATCCAGTTCCGTTCAGTTTTTAAAGCAAACATGTATCGCGACATCACAGCACTTGACAGCCAAGAATGCAAGATAAGCCGTGTGAGTAATGTGACAGCGCGCCGATATCCTAGGTGATTCATAGGCTGGGTTTCAGAAGTCTTGGCCTGGTAGATGGCACTAACTGATGGTTAGCAAACAACATTTGGTTCCCAGGCCACAAGATGCCACCAGAAGGAAGCACGAAGGCTGGGACAGTGCCAATCCTAGACAGAAGCAGTCGAGATGCCGTGGTTGGGTTCGAACCACTGACCTTCCGGTAAGTAATCTTGCGCCTTAACCACTGAGCTAACTCGAGACCACAACTTCCTGGTCACAACCCGGACCGTCTGGGAGCGAGCTACCCTACAAAAAGTGATGTCCGGTGAAAACCTACTCCATTTTTGTTCGAATTGTCACCGTCAATGTGAGGTGAAAACCGGAGGGTTTTCAAAACCCCAGTGCAATGTGTCGCGCATGCCGAATCTTCGTCTACTGAGAGCAGAATTGTTCTCTGAGCTTCCTTCAAAACGAGGCAAACGATGGGGTGGATGGAGTGATTTGGCAAAGTGGTGTGGAGACTACGAAGAGTCACGAGACCCCAACCTGGTAGAATGGGGTCTCTATGAGCCTCCCTGCTCTTGGCTGGAGACTATCCGGTGTCGATGGAGTCTGTGCTTTCAGCTTTTGTCCAGATTGTCTGATTGAGAATTTGGAGGTATGGGCACCTCGTAATAGTTGTGAAGACTAGCATCGGGTGTTTTCCATGTATGTTGTTTCCCCACCTTGAGGATTTAAAGAAAACTTGATGGAAATACACTCATTTGCAAACAAATGTGGTTTTGCGAGAGACTCACATGGAACCCAGCTGAATCTCTCGTTTGTGATGTGTCCAGGCAACTGAATGTGCTGCACCAGGCCGCCTCATGTTTCAGTTGCTACGATATTCGAGATATCGCGATACATCACAAACGAGAGATTTAGCTGGGTTCCAGGTGCGTCTCTCGCAAAACTAAATTTGTTTGCAAATAAGTGTATTTCGCTAATTCCGTGCAATTTAGTTTCAAGTAGAACATAAGGTTGACGGAACCTCAGGGACTGCGCCTACCTGATGAGCCCCAAGAAGGGCGAAACCGGTCGTGGGTTGTCGAAGAATTTTCAGCAACCTTATGAGTGGTGCATTACGAAAACTTAATGGAGTTTGTGGCAGTACGGTAGTAAAGTATCAATGCTAAAACTGATGTTGTCCACGATGATGGCGATGATGATGCTGAACTGTGTTTAAGAATGATTTTGTTGTCATGATAGGGGTTACTTTATGGTCATTTACCACATCGAAAAATTCCGGATCCGTAGCATTTCTTCCGTCCAAACAGATCATGAGTTCACGAGCTGATAGTGGGTTCGGAGTATTATACGGAGATTTCCATGACCAATAGTAGTCCGGGCAAGAAGACACGCAAACCTGAACGAGACACGAGAGGGTAATGCGAAAAGATTATTAGGAGGACAGAACTACCTGAAATAACAATCCATATAAGGTTCGCACAAACGGCTTACTTGGGGTGTTGGGCATCCAGTAAACACGGCGACCGGGGCCATCCTCAAACAGAGTGACAGATCGAAGAAATACAGGTATGGCCTGCCACTAAAAGGACATAAAAATGATTGGTATAAAAACGTGAGTGACATCCGTAAGGACCAGCGAGAAAGCGAAGGAAACAATGTCTCAAGTCATCCGAGTCCACTGATGGTGTGGCGGACAAAAGCAATGAGCTGAACACAAAAGATCTGCGTCCGAATCAAGAGGAACCATACTGTGCAAAAAAAATCTTTCTCTGCTCCGTGTCATATAGCGGAACGCTGAAAAAGACTAGTACCAAACTAAGTTAATTAGCACACGATGTTCCTCTTCTCAAAACACTTCTGGGTCTTGATATGATCCAATTGAGTGACGCTGTTTGTGCTTACTGTATTTTACTGCAAACAAATAAGACCGGTCTATAGAACCGAAGCACCGCAAACAAGTTATAGATAACCTGAGATGGCTCAAGATCTATCTCTTCTTAAATTATGAAGCAGCACCTACGCTCTGACAAAGATAGTCAGAAGCTGTACTGTTTCTACAAATTTCTCTTACTACAAACCTTCAGTATCGGGAGCAAACACCTACCCGTGTAAATTTTTTATGTTCTTGAGGTGATATACAACTTACACATCACAGTTACTGAACTAAGGAACAGAAAATATTTCACGGTGACCATTTCTTCATAGCGACAATTTTCGTTAGGCCCGTCAAATTCCTCGTATGGTCTTCATACAATGGGTGACCGCCACCTTCACAGTGATAGCCGGGAGAAATGTGAAACAACGTCAACGGCTAGGCAGTTTCTTTTCGAAGATTAAAGAATGAAATGTTAACGTCATATGAAGGCATATTTTAATTTCCAGAGTTACAATACTGCAGCATCCACCGGCATGGAAAGACCGTTTCAGGCGGTCTGTCGGTGTTCGCTGTGGAGGGGTCTTGGGAAACAACAACAAAGAATAACCGTAAGGTCCTGAGTGGATTGGTTGGAGAAGCCAACACGATAGTAGTCAGCCACATTCTGTTGACGTACTGTTTGCTTCGTTTATGTCAGTATTATCCAGAAGTAAACCGGATATATCTTAAGGGTTATAAAACTGACAACGTGGCTTTGTAATGTCTGTGGAAACCTACACCGGGTTCAACAACTAATTCAACCGATGACAACAGTAACCAGCATATACACAGGAACTTACGGAACATCCCTGCCGCAAACCTGGCCCTTGGAATTCGTCGGGTAAACAACACGACGGTAGTCACCCATTGCGAAACCTGAAATTAGAGGGTTCACATAAAAGTGTTTGGGGTACCAAAAACGAACCCATGCTTCAGAGCGTCCACCCATCATGCGCACAAACAGAATTTATTTTGTTCTCTCCATTGCGCGACTGTTACTGCTACAATTTGTCATCCATAGTACAAATCGAAGTAACCCATCAAATCCGACTGTGTCGGAAAGGTGATCGTATTAGGAAGGGCAGATTATTTCTCAATACGTCATGGTTTGTGAGTGAAACAATTAGCACTTATGTACACGACTTTCCGCGTCACACATGATGGATTGAACCAATCTTTTCAACACCAACCGTTCTGCTACCGTCGTCGCTCCATAGAATGCCAGGAAAATGTTAATCCAGACTGCATGAGAAACCAACACGATTCGGGCCTAATACCCTTCCTCCATGCGGTTGAGTCAGTAGAAAAGCTAACCCGTTAGACAGGCCCAGGCACGTCAGCCGATAGACAGAGAAAAAGCATACAAGGTCATGTTTAAGACGTAGTGTTGGGTTTGAAAGTCGACCAGGTTAGTTGTTTTTTAGAGTCCTACCTTACTAACGACCCCACTATAATTACTCCACTGCCGACCGACCCTAAGCTCAGAGAAAAGCCAGTCTATTGTTGTTCTCCAAATCATCACAGCCATCATATGTCCGGAGCATATCGGATGTTAATCGAATAACCCTACTGTGAGCATACACAAATGCACGTTACCAGCTTGCTTGTGTCCGCAAGCAGACATCCCGAACACAAACACAGGCCCTGGTGACCGAGTGGAAAAATCGAAGATTATTAAATCGACCCTTTAAAAAGGGTCACCAAACACAGCCCACATAATCTGTCCATTTGTTTTTTCGGGAATATTATATATATATATATATATCCTGGTGACCGAGTGGAAAAATCGAAGATTATTAAATCGACCCTTTAAAAAGGGTCACCAAACACAGCCCACATAATCTGTCCATTTGTTTTTTCGGGAATATTATATATATATATATATATATAGAAACATATATAATGATAAGCTTTGGTTGGTTGGTCTACGGTACACAGTCAACAAAAGTCACGTTAGCCACGAAAACGTGGACGGTAGTTAGGAACAAGGTTAAGTTTGACAGTAGAACACAACAGTGGAGTTCTTCCGGAGAGAGAAAGTGACGAACACAAAGGAGGTGGAGGTACACGGATGGGACTAAATAAGCGGGTTGCACAACACGAAAAGACACGTGGAAAGGGAATCAATGCAGCACTTACTCCAAAGCGTAACGATTACAAATCCGACCAGAAAAAGTAGGAACAGCAAGCAACATGGAACGTCTGTGCATGATCTGGAAGTGAAACAGGAAACGTTGGCTTAGATAGAACTAATACAACGAAAAATCAGCTCAGGAAAACATAATCCTCTAGGACTCAATTCCATTACACGTTCGCTTCGCATGTCAGATGTCCGAAGTTCAAATCCTGGCACGGTCATAAAATATGCACTGTTGATGAGCTCTAATAAGAGCGAAACTCAAGTCCAGTGCATCCCCTCCCCCCTTTGGTGTGGACTCACCAGAATAATTACGCCAGAATAGGAGGACGACTGTTCAAATGAGAGTGATGTGAATGTGAGCACTACATATCCCGCAACCCCCTGCAACTAACTCAAGAGATGGATATACGGTTCACCTTTGTTATGATGTTATGGTACTGTGCATTTGAAAAAAATCCACATAATTGAGGGTGCCAGTAGAGAGAATTCGACTTCCCAACTAAGCACTGCTTCTAAAGGGGCGAGATGGCTCAGTGGTTAGAGTGCGAATTTACTGATCGGAAGGTTCGTGGTTCGAATCCGACCTCTGCCTCTCGACTTCCCCTGTCTAGGCTTGGGCAACCTGGCAGTATCCCGGCCCTCGTGCTTCCTTCTGGTGGCATGGCAGTTAGGCACCGAAAGGGTGCTACAGCTGAACGATTTTTTTTAACGCTTGTAAACTCTAGATGTACGATAGTAAAATTAATTAAAGTCGTCGTCATTAAAACAGGAGAAAATAAACCTTTCAACAACGATGGTGCGAAAGTACCTTGAAGAGAAGAGTCTGTAAGTCCGGTAAATTTACTAGTGGCGCCTACCAAACAAAACTTTTCGTATGCAATGGGACCGCCTTTGCCAACAGCTCTCAACAGCTGTTTCCCGGTAGACCTATCTAAAGCGAGTTAGCCTACCATTTACCGCCAAAACAAATACTTTTGTAGGTGTTTTTTTGCACGAAACGGAGTTGTCATTGGGACATAATGATCATAAAATGTTACTCTAAGCAGCATCATACTACGGGTATGAAACTTGCCTTTTGCTGACAGGACCACAACGGGTTATTTTTTCAGTGTCTGAAAGTAGGTGAAAAATAAAATTAATCAGACCGAAAACCACCAGGGGACAGTCAGGATTCGGCTGATCCGTAAAGTTTATAAAGAAGTGGCGAAAGGCGAAAGGTTAACGGTAATTGCGTTAAACACGAACCCTTTCCTCAAATGGAGTGGCTACATCTGTCGGCTTTATTCAGCAACATCAAGGAGAGGATAGCTATTACATAAATTACAGCTATTACATACCACCGAGTCGATAATACCTGGCTGAAGATGCGACGGTCTAGTGTTTTTCTGGGATGCCAGTTGATGAACAACCTAACCCTTAGGTGGTTTGCCGAACCTGACAGTGGAACCAGCAGTGGGTGCCAACTGGCGCCGGCTGGTATCCAAGTCGGACCTGTTGGTGAACCGTGGTCAATCCACCGAAAGTCTGCGCACTGTAGAATGATTACAGGCGGTTTGTGCGGAGCCGAATTGGGTGGCGCACGCAAGCATTTGGCGCCGATGTAGGCGTAAAAAATACAGGCGGGTGAACGTGCAAAGGTCTGTTGCGAGCCATCGACCAGCTTAAAATTGATGTTATAACAACAGACACCGGCACCGGTCACTCGATTATCATCAAGGTGCCGCTGTCATCCGTCAGTTTTTTAAGTTTTAGCGCAATGCCACGCCTCCTTTAGTACGGCACTACGGAACTGTTAAAAAGAGCTGCCGATAAACAGACCGCCAAAGTGGTAACGGACGACCTGGAAGTATTTCATTATGCCTACGGTTAATGTCATCCTTAGGATGGTGCCGGGCAAGCACTGATTAGAAATGAGAACAAATTGATCTCATTTCCATTACGTCTACGTGTTTGCGTTCAGCATGTCTGTGAACATACATATGTATACATCAAAAACGGCAATACAGTGAGTGAAGAGGAAGGACATGCGGTCGCCCCATAGGTGCTGATGGTCACGAGAACCTTTCTAAAATCAGCTATCACTATGTTGTAACCTGGAGAAGTTTGGTGTTGTCCTGATAATCCTGACATCCTTGCTAAGTGAGTTTGGAATCCATCCTGAGATATAGAGAATGTGGGATTTGCGAAATCCGAAATGTTACCACCTTAAGAAACCCTAGACAAAACTTTGACAACCAGTATTTTTTTATCCTCAGAGTAAGCTAACTCTTATCGATTTCCAGTACAGGCGGAGGGAAGGAAGAAACAATGCAATATAGCCAGTTTTCGAAGAATCTAGTCTACCTTATACTGGGATTCACAGATTACAATGAACACATCATTTGATAAACTCTTGATTGCGGAGAAACGTCAGTATACTCCCCATTAATAACCACAAAAGGTGACGTTATAAAAGGTAGCTAACCGGGACAGTTGCAGATACGGGTGGCATAGTTCAGTGTGAAACGATAAAGTGAGAATCCAATCGAACGGTCAACGATCAGATTACGCCCGTTTATTTCACAAAGGTTTCTTTACATAATGTTGTCATCTCCGCTTGTTTTCAGATGTAGTACTCAAGCAACGACGAACCTAACATGTCCCCTCGATAGTATGTATATGCCATCGCGAGATGCAACAAATATGGAGCGCCCCCTACGTCTTCTGCACCTGATTATGGGAAAAACCGATGAGTTCAGTGTGGAACCGACATACTGGTGCATCAGCCAGATGTGTCCACCGGCTTGCCGTGCGAGCCCGTCTGCCTCGGACGACTAATTTTCATACTGGCTAGGTAGGCTTGAGAAAAAACAAGCGGAGATAATTGCAAAGTGAAGATATATTCTACCACTGCAACCCAATAGTAACTACTGGGGCCTCCCTAAGTGGCAGGCTGTCGTGTGTAGCTTCACCTCATTGTCTAACATACGTAGCTATTTTACACAGTGGGTGTTACTTTCAAATCAAGTCTCACCCGAAGAAACTATATCAGAACCAGGTAATACGGCAGCGCGAAAGCACGGGCTGCTTTTTGTGATAGTCGATTAGCAAAACCAAGCAAATAAGGAAATGCGCCGCTATTGTGATTTTTTCTTTCACGGGATAAAGCCGCCCAAAGTGAAAGTGAATTTAACAAGATAATCTCGGATGTGAGTATTATCATTACAGTGATAATCGTCGCTGAACTCTCATGTTACACGCTAACAGACTGCTTTGGAGTACCATGCTACCGGACAATGAGTACACATGTACGCAAACATCCTCTCACCCAAGAGGCCATGTGGGTTTTTAAGGCCCAACTTACCGTTGTTCGCACATTACAGATCCCAGTTTAAATGTATCTCAATCAATTCAATCAATTCAATTTATCAGCTATAAACCGTGTACCATAGGCACATTGGTTCCAGCTGCTACAGTTTCGATCACCGGAAAACTGGTATGTGGAACGTACAACCAGGTTTGGAGGCGAAGGCATGTGCAGTTTGTTCAGAGATTGGGTAGCTACGCATTGAAGGCGATAGCTTTGATGCAGGAGCGCCACTGACTGCGCGATTGGGCCATTTCTGCCAAAGTCATTAACCACTGGGGATCTGAGTTCAGGGGTCCCAATCCAGGAAGGCGGCAGTTGCCTACCCGACTAAGTTTACTGGTTAGTGTTTTCGTACTTCGTTGCCAGGTCATACACTGTCCACCTCTCGGTCGCTTCCACTCAGCACTGGGCTGGGCGAAGAGAGCTCTGCGAGGCAGGCGGTCTTCTGGCATGCGGAGTACATGTCCTAATCAGCGTAACCTATGAAGCGTGAGTAATTCATCTATCGCGGTAGAGTTCCTTCTTCCTATGACCATCTGGCGTACCTCAGCATTGCTAATCCGATGTTCCCACCAGACCTGAGCAATGCTTCGGAGACACCGATGGTCAAACACTGACATCGTCCGTATGTCCTCTGCGCGTAGGGACCACGTCTCTGATCCATAAAGCAGTATGGATCGCACTGCCGCAGTGTAAACTCTTCCCTTGACAGACAAATTCACGTCACGTAGGCGCCATAGGTGTCGGAGGTTGGCAAAACTGCCCTGGCCTTTCCCATTCAAGAAGTAACCTCATCTCCAGCCAGTCCACCGGAACTTATACAGCTGCCCAGGTAAACAAATTTATCTACTACGTCGATAAGGTGTGGGTTTGATCCCACCCAGTCTTGTAGCAGCACTTTACACTTTGCAGGTGTGAAGCGCATGCCAAACTGTGCAGCACAGTTATTTAGGTTATTTAAAATAGTTTGCATTTGGGAAGGATCTGAACCAAGGGGAGCAATATCGTCCGCATACTCAATGTCCGTGAGCGAACGTCCAGGGAGCATTTCGACTCCCGAGGTTTCAGAGCCAGGCAGAGTAATTTCAAGCAGCATATCAATAACAAAGTTGAAGAGGAAAGAGGACAGCCTTACACCAGTGGACGTGGTGAACTCAGGCGAGAGCTTCCTATATACTCGTACGCGCCCACAGGAGTTCACATACAATGCCCTCGAAAGGTATATAAATTTGAAAGGGACGCCTTTGATCACCAGACACCGCCAAAGTTTCCAACGATCAACAGAGTCAAAAGCAGCTTTCAGATCAAGAAAAACGACCAATGTGGGACGTCTGAAGGAGTGGCACTGTTCAGGAATTTGTCTCAAAGTGAAGATATGGTCGATGCATCCTCGACCAGGGCGAAACCCAGCTTGATTTTAACGAATCTGTCCCTCCCGATAATCCATCAGTCTGCGCAAAATAATCCCAGAGAGCACCTTAGATGCGACGGACACCAGGCTAATACCACGATGGCGTTCTTGCTCCCTTTTTGGAAACTGGGATGACGGTCGAAGAGCTGCATTTGGCTGGCATTCTGTTTTCGTTCCAAATCTTCTGCAGTATCGTTGTCAGACTGTTCACTAGGACCTCGCCACCTTCTTTGAAGAGCGCGGGGTGTAGACCATCCGGGCAAGGTGCCTTGTCGCGCTTCAGGATTGATACCTCAAGCTGGATTTCGGTTGCTGATGGTGGGCTGGTGTCAATGTTCCATTCGGACCCGCTTGGTTCTTCCAGCGGTTGTGTTGAAGGAGACCAGGTGAACTGTTCTTGGAAGTGCTCGGCCCACCGCTCGACGTCGATTGAGGGAGTGAATTGCTGTTCCGTCTTTTTCGCATATTGTCTCACTGACACCTGCCTTCTTTTGACCCGTTGATGGAATCAATTGAAACAGGGCACGGCTGTTGCCTGCAGCGAAAGCCTTCTCCATCTCCTGGGCCTTCGAAATCCACCAGCGTTCTCTGTCATTCTTCAAGCTCCTGATTATCCGGTGTTTGAGGGATCTGCGTGCGCCATCATAGTCGCTAGTTGCTGGTATGGCCTTTCTGGCAGCAATAAGATCTGCTGATCTCGAAGATATCCAGTGTTCATTGAGTCGAGTCAGATGGGCTGGACAAACAGTTCTGAAAGCTGAGAGCATTGCTTCTTTAACTCGCCTCCATTCATCCTCCAAGCAATCTTCGTCGTCCACATGACTGTGCGTTTCCAGTAGCTTTCTAGCCAGATCAGCTCGATACTCTTCAGCTACTGAAACTTGTCGAAGTTGATGAACGGAGCTGCTCTCTTTCGGCACGCGTAACGCTGGCGGAAAGCGAAGTGCTAAGCGGGCCCGCACGATGGCGTGATCAGAGTCCAGTTGCGTACCCCAGAAGGAACGACAATCCTTAACTGAGGCTCTCCATCGGTAACTGATAGCCATATGGTCCAATTGAGTCCACGACTGTCTTGTGGTAGGTGGCCTCCAAGTAACTCGGTGTGAGCGTTTATGTTGGAAGTTTATACTGGCCAGGTACAGACGATGATCTGCAAACAACTGAAGAAGCCGTTCTCCATTATCCGTACGCTCAGCATCGACTCCAAATCTACCACCTAACTGTGCTTCTTCCGGACTTAGTCGTCCAACTTGGGCATTCATATCACCCGCCAGGATTACTATATCCGTCCTTCTTGCCGACCGAAGCAGTCGTGACAGATCTTGATAAAACTCGTCCTTCTCAGTCTCAGAACTGCTATCTGTTGGGGCGTATGCTGATACGACAAACAAACACCGTTTACCGCATCGACCTGTGTTAATCTTAATTGAGCCAGACAACCGCACAGCGCAAAGGCGACTGTTTACTGGGATCCAGTCCAGTAAGGCGCTTTCAGCCTTGGGGCTGAGTGCAACTCCCACACCGTAGATACCATGAGCCATTGCGTCAGGATTACCGGATGCCCAAAGAGTGAAATGTGGAGCATCTGGGCTCGTCCTAAGCGGCTTGGGGAGGATGACCGAAGTGGGGTCTTGTATGCGTGTTTCGGAGACACAACATACATCGATAGAGAGGGAAAGCAAGGTTTCAACAAGGGATGCCTGTTGCCCAATTTGACATAGAGTACGGACATTAAAGGCTGCAACGTTGATCAGATCTTTTGAGGTTAGTAGGTAATTATTTTGGTTTATTTTTTTGGGCGATGGTTGAGACGCGGAACAGTGGCTAGGGGATTGGCAGATGAGTTGATTGCACTGCATTGTACGATGGGTTTGGAGGGAGTGAGGGAGAAGGCCGGTGAGCGAAGAGCTGCAGGGGCAAATGTACCTAGTTCTGGTTTGTGATAAGTCGCCTGTCGTCTCAACTCAAATCCGTGTTTAACCCCACCGAAACAACCACGTGCTGACGCAACTTTTTTGAAGATCATGGTTGATGGAAATCCCGTGGTTTATGCAAGTCAGAGCATAATAATTCCATGACCAAAATATATTTTTCTAACATGATGTGATTTGGATTCATTTTTGGGGAAGTTGAGGAATGAATCTGACTAAAAGCCAACTTTGCTCTAATTGCAAAATAGCCTGAAACAGAGGGACAGCCTTCGGAAGGTCAAACACCAGGATGTGAATCAAATGTAGAGGATATAAAATAATAACAATGAATAAGTGCTCAGCTGTAACACTCTTTCAGTGCCTAGCTTCCATGCCACCCGAAGGAAGTACGAGTGCTGAGATACTGTCAGGTTGCTCAAGCCTAGACAGGAGCAGTCGAGATGTAGAGGTTGGGTTGGAACCACGGACCTTCGGATCAGTAAATTCTCGCCAACCTCTAAGCCATCTCGAGCGCATAATGGGTTATATCGAAATGCAAGGTAATAGGCACCAACGAGTGGTAAATATCAGGTGGATGAAATGAGTTAAGGCTGCTCAAACTGAGTAGAGCAGGTGCAGAAGGATCAAGCAGGTTAACTCTCTGGTATCAGTCCCCAGGTAACAGTCGAAGGTAAGACGGCCACTTGTCGAACTTACCACACGCTGGTCACCAGTATTTCGGCGCTTTATATGAACGCGTGAGCTGACAAAATGCCACGCAAAAGCAAGAAGTGGATGAAAAAGACTATGTAAAGCCACATGTATAGAAACGTCACAGCGGTGCATTTAACGTTGAAACAAAGTGCAATAGCAAAGAAAAGGCAGACAAACGCCAGTTAGATGCTCGGCGAGTAAGGTTGCTGAAACTATGGATCATTTCTATTACTGCTAATCCAGTAAAATTCATCAATCCGGAAAGATACGGAACAGGCAAAACGATTTCGTTCTGAGATGGCTACGATGAACTTGGAATGTCAAAACCAACGATCCCTCCAGGGGGACTCTCCAATTAAGTGTGGTTTGCGAAGCCCCAGTAACATTCGAAACGAATGTGGTGGTCAGTCGGCAACGTAATCTCGAGCTACAAAACCCTTGACTCTAACACTATGACAGATTGGAAGAGGTCGACAGTACGGGATGATTGCTCAAAATCTACAGGGAGCACACTAACGGTTTCGCTCTGTTTGGAGGTCATCAAGTAGGCCGGGACTCCGGAACCGAAGGAGATCGGTCCCCAAAAAAAGAGTATTTTTGCATTCATATGAGTGTTGAATGGATACAAAAACTGAAGAAACGGTGGAATCCCTCAAACTCAGTACAATCTTGATATTCTTCCACATAGGGTGCAGTAAACAGGCTGCCCGAAGATATTCCTTTGTCAGATGGTGATATTTATTATAAGTAGTGCGAAGGACTGTTGAAAATCTGAAGACCTTACGCTACCAGTTTCACGCAGTTTTGGGCTTATTTATGGGAATAGGACTGTCTGCTGAGCCTCGTATAAAACGGAAGTAAAAGTGGGCTGTCCATGGATTTTGAACAATCATCCCGTAGTGTGTCAAGCAAAAGAGGCTTTACTGAATGCCTTCGCAACGTAATCTTGAGGCCTGTGTGCCGTACTGTGTGCGGAAGAGGAATTTTGTGGAGACCCCAGTTCCGGTAACTCTAACATGCATGAAGAAAATAATTAGTGGATGCTATCCACCGGGATGAGGACGAGATTATAACTCCAACCGATGATTAGATACTGCTAGGAAAGCGGCCTCCAAACGAACATTTTCATTTTGATTGTTTCTAATAACGCCCTCTCTTCCATTGTGGCTTATCATATCCTGAGTTATGGAACTTCTAGGTTTTTATGGTTATCGATGAAGCAGTGTGCAATTAATAAAGCAAATGGACTTGATGGAATGTAGTTCTGAGAAGATGAATAACGTGATGAGTAACTCGTCACGAAGAGAGTGGAACTTATCGTAGTGTGACGGTTTATGTACCCCCGCGACCCATTGAGCCATACTGGGGAGCGGGTGTCCGCGCGACACCCGCAGTCTCCCACACCAGGTTGGTCAATGGTAAGGGGTCTGATCAACATTCTCCTGGTCCTCCAGGTTGGGGGTTGGAACATGTGTGGCGACTCTTTCCATAAAAATGGTATTGCAGCTGCATTTCCCACCAAACACCGCTGGCTTGCGGCCAGGTATTTGAGCCAGCGGCTTTGGTTGAGGACCCTAACCGTCCTCCTGTCTAGAGGTGGGCGTCCTGGCTGTATCCCATCCCATGTACAACCAAGAATTACACACGTACAAATAAACTCATGCCACATCGGCCGTCGCGCGGTGTCACCAGCCGGGTCACCTCACTTGCGGCAAACATAAGGGCGGGTAAGCGAAAACAGGCTATTGCTGACGCCCCTCTTCTTTCTCTTTTACATACTTTTTCTTCCCCCTCTCCCAACCCCATTAATAACTCTTCCCTTGTAAGTCCAGCAGTTAGGACTGATGACTCTGTTCGTTCTGCATCGGTTTTGCAAGCAACATCTGCGCGTCATCCGGCGCCAACCATCTCAGGCATTTCGAAATCAATCTTCAAGCCTCGACGCCCAGTCTTTCTGGCCGCCTTCAATGTCCGCACTCTGAAGCAAGCGGGACAACAAGCTGCTCTTGCTTTCACACTGGACTCGCTTGGCATTGATGTGTGCTGTGTATCAGGAACAATAATTCAAGATGCAAACACAGAGGTTGAGCCAACCGCCCCATCACCTCCACTCGTTTCCGGCCTTTGGCGATCCAGAGGCTGATGCGGCAGGATGTGCAGGGGTTGGTATTGCCCTAAGTCACCGGGCGGAAGGATCCTTGCTTGATTGGATACTCATGGATAGTTGCCTGGGTGCAGTTTGCCTGGCAACGTCTGTGGAGTTTCACAAGCGAGAAGTTGATTGCTGTCTGTCTGTCGTGTGCTCGAAGATTATTTAAGTTGATCCGTGCGACCAGACCCCGGAAACCACCTGTGAGCGAAATCACCAAGGATCAGAATAGAGCGACGACTTAAATAAAGAACGCCCCGACCATTGGGCCAAATACTTTGAACAACAGCTATCGTGGCCACTAGCTGGCACTCATCTGGATCCCACAGGTGACGTAGAACTCTGAACAGTGAACGTGGAACCGCCTATGGCCTCGGAGGTTTACGACTGCATATGTTCTATCAAGCGCCACCGAGCTCCTGGTCCGGATAACCTCCTACCCGCATTGTTCAAAGATGGGGGTGGAGTCCTCAGTCAACGCTTGTTTGATCTCTTCGCGCGCATTTGGGAAAAAGAGACTGTCCAAGAAAACTGGACAGAATCGGTGGTAGTGCCTATTTTCAAAAAAAGGGGCTCGTAGTGAGTGTGGTAACCACAGACGGACCAGCTTAACTCCGGTCGTAAGAAAACTGTTGGCGTCACTTGTGCTTCATCGCCTTATGGTGGCTCGTCACTGACTCGAGAGCAGCAAGCGGGACTTCGTCCTGGTAGGAGTTGAGTTGACCAAATCGTCACACTCCAGCAACAACACACGCACAAACGACACACAATTTTAGTATCCTGGATTTCCAAGGCGCCTTCGACTCGGTTGACCGGTCTCTTCTCCTTGACACACTTGCCCATTAAGGAATTGCCCGGAAGTATGTGGATATAATAAGTTCTTTGTATTCACGAACTTCCGGACGTGTAAGAGTATACGGAGAGCTCTCCAAAAGCTTCCGTACATAAAGCAGTGTCCGTCAGGGGTGTCCGCTCTCCCCATTCTTATCTAATTTCGTGATCGATGAGATAATGTGACGAACGCTGGAAGGTCTTCAAAACTACGGTGCTCAAATAGCCTCTGGTGAAAGCCTTGTCGATCTGGAATATGCAGACCACATCGTTCACATCTTCGGAAATGAGAAGGCGCAGATGCTTTTGGATGAGCTGACCTAAGTTATCCCGTCCATCAGTGCGCACTTTGCACCCACAAAGTGTAAGGTCATGGAAATGAAGCCACTGAACACGCCACTTGCAATCCATGGAGAGGTGCTGGAAGTTGTGGAGCGTTTTACATATATTGGAAGTCGTATTACTCCTGATTGTAGTGTGACAGATGAGGTCAGTGCACGAATCTCCGAGGCCAGGGTCGCGTTTGCTAATTTGAGACACCTATGGCGTCAATACTGTGCACCCCTGAATCTCAAGGGACGTGTGTATCAGGCTACAGTGCGGGCTGTTCTTTTGTATGGCTGTGAGACTAGACCTGTTCGAGTAGCGGAACTGAGACGTCTTCAGGTGTTCGATAACCTTGTCGCAGAACCATAGCTCGTGTGGGTTGGTGTCGGCGAATACGTAACAAAGCAATTAGAAAGCGAGTTTTCGGTTTTGCAAAGGGTACTTCCATTAAAGAATGTGTCCAGCACCAGAAGCTGTGTTGGTTGGGATGTGTTGCGTATACCAAACCATCGTTTGTCGAGGAGAGTGCTGTTTTCCATGCCCAAATCAGAGTAACGGAAGCAGAGGGGTGGCCAACCCTTGACCTGGCAGAGGAGAATGAAGGAGATCATGAAACGTTTGGGTGCTGTCGGTGTTACTCACCTACCAGGATGGGGACCGCGTGATTCCCACTGCACCTGGTTGGAGACGCGGCAAGATATGGCTGCCAACCGATGTCAGTGGCGATCTTGTTGTTAGTTTCTATCCAGATTGCCTGAATGAGTGTCTGTAGGCATAGGCACCTCGGAATGATTGTAGTAAGGTAGCAGTAAGTCCATTCCTCGTCCGCTTTTATACAGTTCTTCACAATAAGGCTTGCAAATTAATTATGTTTGTACATCAGCTAAGCATCAGTGCTGAACATTGATGTCATGTTGTCGATGAGGATGATGATGACTGTACGCGGCTTCCTAAAGCGTTAAATTAGATCAAAGGTAGTCGACTAATTGACGCAGCATCCAACGGACATAGCCTCTGTGCTGAATTTCAGGGTAAGTGTCCAGAACTTCGGATTTCGGAGTATAAGTTCGAGACTAATCAAAGGGTCCATCAATCAAGTGTAAACGACACTGGACCATGGAAGGGAAATTTTTTTAAGACTAAAGTTAAGAAAAAAAGGACGACGTGCATGTCACTAAGTTCAGCTTTGCATCGCCTCAGCAAAGCCAAAATCCAGTTGTTGTCGTCGTCCTTTGGACCCCGTTCATAAAGAGACGCGCCAGCTGTTGTAGTACTAGCTGAATATTTCGCATTGCAAGAGCGAGACCGGTGGCCGAAAAGTTCCTGGTGGCGGAAGCGATAAAAATAATTCACCCGATCCATACCAATGCACCGTTAACGGGGGCGAGATGGCTCAAGTGGTTAGAACGCAAATTTACTGACCGGAAAGTCAGTGGTTCGAAAATGACCTCTGCATCTCGAAGTCCCCTGTCTAGGCTTGGGCAACCTGGCAGTATCTCAGCCCTCGTGCTTCCTTCGGGTGTCATGGCAGCTAGGCACCGGAAGGGTGCTACAGCTGAACGATTTTTTATTTTTTTATTTTACCGTTAACGGGACTTTAAGCCGAGTAACGCTATCGTCTTGCACTGTTTTCGGGTTCTCCACCAAAAAACACCACGCTATTCGAGCAAACAGGGCATGTACACATTTGGTCAAAATGTTCCAGTAAGATCGACAGTCTTGGAAGCAGCATTGCTAGAGGTAGGTGAGTGCAATGTGGTCAATCTGCGTCCACGGTTGGCTGAGGAATAGTGGGCGCCACGTCATGCGCCGACTTATGATTTGGCGAAATTGGTGCCAGGGATAAATTTAAAACACATCGGAAAGTGGTTGCGGTAGTTGTGCCCCGTCGTTTTTTTTAGTGCTAACGGAAGGTCTTCCGCTTGAGCTACTTTCGTCTCCGACGGGTCTGCCAATCCAGGTGTCCGAACCTCCAGCCACTCCAACAATGCCTGTGCTGTGATATACCTTGATAGCGCCTGCATCTGGCGGCGGAAATCATCTTCCCCGTCGTCCGCTTGCAGGCGGTTGAGGTGCATGCGTTTACGATCAGGAAATTTCTGTTTCAACGTGTTAAGATATGGTTCACACAACCCGATCCCGGCCAGAATCCCGAGTTGTGTTCTCAGTCACGTCTTTAGGCGCCATCGAAATACGATGTAACATGAGCGAAACAGAGTCTGATGACAACGGGGGTCAAGCTAATTCCTCTGTGGTGGCCACGCCCAATGCGAGCACCCCTTCTGAAAGTGAGCATCTTTATTGACACACTCCAGTTGGTTGAGGCGCTCTTTCGCTGAGATAAAGGCAAATAAGTTAGTCAAGTACCCATGGATGATTTCACCTCCACCTTTACACAGAATGGGCCGGAGTTCGTCAGGACTAGCAACTCAGTGAACATGGAAGGAAACAAGAAATTCGCTTATTTCCGAAGCCACAGAGGGTTCCAAGTTGGCTATCGAGAGCTGCGTCACAGGCGGGGAATCCGGCTGAGCGATTACAGGTGGTCAGTGGAACTGTTGTTAAAACTTTCAAACCCAATGATTCAGGCGTTCTTTTTCCTATATGAGCCAGCCGATTTTATCACTGACTGTTTCGCCCACCAGGAACCTCCTTGAGACTGTGGCGAGTATCGGCGGGGAAAGTTTACGCACATATCCAGAGTTTTCCGCTTCCTCGATCTCCTTGGCTTTCTGGACCCATCCAGCTTCTCGACCCGCGCAGATGCTCTATTGTGCCCAAAGTCTGGCAGTACTGTCGATCAGAATGAATAGGTGTCCGGGACTTCGAGCAATCTTAGAGTGTTGGTCGAGATCCAGTAATAATAATAATAATAATAATAATAATAATAATAATAATAATAATAATAATAATAATAATAATAATAATAATAATAATAATAATAATAATAATCGTTCAGCTGTAACACCCTTTCGGTGCCTAGCTGCTATGCCACCCAAAGGAAGCACGAGGGTTTGGATACTGCCAGGTTGCCCAAGCCTAGACGAGATGCAGAGGTCGGGTTCCACGGACCTTCCGGTCAGATAGTTCGCGCTCTAACCAATGAGCCATCTCGCACAGGTAGTACCGCACAGAAACAGTCTGCAGTCAGCACAAAACTGCGGCAGTCATTCACCGTTGTCAGTGCTTCTCGATTCCAGCCCAAGACGACCACCCAACTAGGCCTTAGCAGCGCTACGCCTGCCTGTTTGTGTACTCACCTCCAGGAACAAGAACATCTGAACTCTTACCCGCCGCAATAAGGTGCTCAAAGAGCCGCGAGAATTGTTCATGAGAGTATCAGAGCTACAGTCTGTTGGGACGTAACCAGATACCATGAACCACACGCTTTGCGCGCTTTCATCACGTCGTTTCACGAAGGTGCGTGAAGACAAGACCAGAGAACAGCAAGCAGGATTCGGGCCGGGAAGAGGCTGTGTGAACCACTTCATTCTCCATCAAGTGTTAGGGCAACGGCACCCTACAATCTTGGTATTCCTTAACTTCAAGAGTGTGTTCGAGTGACCCGCTGCTCTTTTCAACCACAACAGGGTGTGCCCCAGAAGTACATGAACACCATGTGTTGTTTGTACTCACCAATGGCTAAGGACACTGGCAGAAATGGCCCAACCGCGCAGTCAGTGGCTCTCGTGCATCAAAGCTATCACCATCAATCTGTAGCTATTCAGTTACCTAACTAACTAAACATACCATCACCTCCAACGCTTGGCAGTATTTCCCACACTCTCTCACTTCCCGGTGATCGAAACTGTAACAGCTGGAACCATTGTGCCTGTGGTACACGGCTTGTAGCTGACAAATTCAGTTGATTGATTTTGAGAGCTTATGGGAAGCTCTCTCAAACGCGATGACTTCCAACAAGAGTATCCACTCTCTCCAGTTTAACGTAGTCACTGGTGAAGTAAGGGGACGAACACTGAAAGGTCCCCAAAATCCCGGTGTTCAGATCTTACCGAACGGGAAACTTGCCCGCCTGGAATATGCAGAAGACATTGTTCTGCTTTTTGAAAAAGAGCAGGAAGCGAAAGCATTACTTGAAAAGTTGACCAATGTCATCCAGTCCTTCCGTATATGCTCCCATCCCACAAAGTGCAGTCAAGCTGCGGGACAGTCCGTGGACATGCCTCTAAAATTCAACGAGTAACACTAGAAGTGGTGCAACGCTACACGTATCTCAGAGGTTGCATCAGGTCTTACAGTAGTGAGCCGCTTGTGTCACTCGTGTTATCAAGAGAGCATACCGCTGGGTCTCAAAAAATGCGTGTACCAGACTACAGTGCGGGTTGTAAAGCTGCGACAATTGGCCACTTCGGGGAGAGAATATGAGACACCTTCAGGACGCTGACCACCGACGTCCCAGAAGTGTAGCTGTAATCGGCTGCAACCAGCGAATTAAGAATGAGGTGGTCATGGGACGGTATTCTGGCTAACTAGACAATACTTCGCTCAAAGAATGCATCCAGCACGGCAAGTTAGGATGGCTAGGACATTTTCTGTTCAAGTTAAGTTACCGGCCGTCGAGACGAACGGTGTTCTCTGTGCCTGGTTTTTGGTGGCGGAAAGCTAGATGTGGACAGAAACTGGTATAGCGGAACGGAATGAAGGACGTTAGGAAACGCTTGAGTGCTATTTGTACTGTCCGTCTTCCAGGATGGGGTCCACGTGGCCAGCCCTGTGCTTGGCTGGAGACACTGAACCATATGGCAGCTAAGCGATGCCAGTGGCGCTCATGCAGTCAGCTGCCATGCAGATTGTCTACTTGAGTGTTGGAGGTATAAGCACCTCGGATGTTTGTGCTATGTTAGCCCTAGGTCCCCTCCCTGCCCCACCATCTTCCCTATTTGCATTATAAGTTCTATTCAAATAAGGTGGCATGGATTTAGGCAGTGAAGCACTAGTGTTCTCATCTGGTTTTGCTGTCTACGATGATAGTGACTACGAACAGACAGCAATTACCGGTGTGTTTACGGGATAATCCCACAGACGATGTCAAACGAACCACATAGAGGGACTAGGAACAGTCCACCATTCAAGCGGAGACCCATTAGCTCAGTGGCTTAAAGCAATGACAACCGCAGCAGAAGTAGCCACAGCGGCATCTGCATCACCAGAAGAGCGCAACCGGAAACATCATCGACAGCACATCACTGTTCGACACTGATGCTTCGGTAGCGTAGAACCATCATTTAGTTGAAAGCCTTGTTGTAAATAAAAGAACAAGGGTGGATGAGGAAAGAACTTAGTGCTAGCCTACTACAATCGATCAGACAACCTGGATAGAAATTGACAAGAACGCCACTGACATCGATTAGCAGCAATACCCTGCATTGTCACCAACGGCGCACTGGGGGATTACGTGCACCACATCCTGGGAGGCAAGTTGTAGCAACAGTACCCAGACCTTTCGTAATCTCGTTCATACCCCTCGGTTGTGTCAAAGGTTGACCACCTCGCCACATGCGCCACTCTGAAATGGGCACGGAAAGCAGCAATCTCTTCGGCAAACGACAATTTGGCATACGTAATACATTGCTAAACCACCGCAGCTTTTGGCGCTGGACACATTCTTCGAAGGAAGTTCGCGTTGCTCAGCCGATTCATCGGCATCAGCCCACATGAGCTATTATTCCGAGACAAAGTTGTCAAACATCTGAAGACGTCTCAATTCCACCGCTTGCAGTAGTCAGGTCTCACACCGTAAAGCAGAACGGCCTGTAGTGTAGCCTGATAAACATCCCTTGAGATTCAGTACAGGTGTCTTAAACCAGCGACCTCAGACTTGGAGATTCGTGCATTAACTATATCTATCACAGTTCACTCGGAACTAACACAACTTCCACGATACGTAAAACGCTCCCTAACTTCGGATTCAACTCTGTGGATTGTAAGTGGTGCGTTCAGTGACTGGGTGTCCAGTAGAATGACCTTACACTTTGTGAGTGCAAAGTTCATGCCAAAGAACGGAACGACCTTGGTCAATTCATCCAAAAACACCCGCGTCCTTTTCTCCTATTCGAAGACGAGAACGATGCCGCCTGCACATCCCAGATCGACAGGTTTTCGTCAACAGCTGCTGAACATCGGGGTTTTGAAGACCTTCCAGTGTTTGCCTCATTATCTCGTCAATCACGAAGTTAAATGGGAGTGGAGAGAGTGGGTGTTCTTGCTGGACACAACTATGAATACGGAAGCTTTTAGAGAGCTCTCCGTATAGTCTCAAATGCGCGGGAGTCTGAGAACACGAAGAACTCGCTATGTTCAAACTTCCACGGCATTCGTTGCTCAGTAACTATGTTAAGGAGAACAGACTGTTAACTGAATGAATGAGGCTTAGAAATCCAGAAATACTACATTTATGGGTCGTTTATACGTGTGATCTTGTTCTAGCACCCGACAGAATGTGAGGATTTGATGAAAGCAACCCTTTTCAGATCGGAATCACACTTGCTGCTCTCAAGTCAGTGCTTCACAGACCACCAAAATGTGACAAAGGACAAGTGAAGCCAGAGGTCTCGTTACGACCGTAGTCAGGCTGGTCCTCCTGTGATTAATGCTTTCAATACTGGGCCTGCTTTCTAAAAATAGACAGTACTACCCATTCTCCCCGGTTGTCTTGTACAGTCTGCATTTCCAGAATGGAAGCAAGTAGATCAGACAAGCGCCGCGGGTATTATACCATCCGGAGCAAAAGCATGGTGGCTCTTGAGAAGAAATATAGTTATGAACCTTCGAACCGTAGGGGGTTCCAGGTTCACAGCCCTCGCATTTGTCGTGTCTGCTTACGCCTTAACCAGCTGTAGCTCTGACACCATCAAAGATAAGTTTTGTGACGCCTATAACGCCCTGCTGCGGCGAACTAGAAGCTCAAAGATCGTTGTGGTTGCCGGAAATTTGAATACACAAGTAGGCAGCCTAGCGCATCTGAGACTCAATTAGGTGGTCGACATGGATTGGGCTCGGCACGCACTGACAACGGTGAACGATCGCTTCAACTGTGTGCTGATCGCAGACTGTTTTTATGCACTACTAACATCCGAGATAACCGAAGTCGTCTAGCCACATGGTGTCCTCCAACAAGTACCAGCGGCGTACCTAAATTGATCACACCGCCATCAGTTGCCGACAGGGCGGATCAACAGCTGACCACCACTCGTTTAAGAACACTTGAGAGGATTCTAATCATGCGCTCGTCCGGAGTCGCTTCGCCCTTCGTTTTCGAGAACCGCGTAAGTGGTGTACAGATCGCTTAGTAACTGAGAGGCTGGAAGATTCCGAACTCATGACGCTGGATGATAATTCGTGCTCGGAAGTGATTTTCACATCTTTGCACAGTGCCAGTAGTTTTGCCTGTGACACGGCGCTACCAGGTCCGCTCAAGCACTGGATACCAGACAGAGCAGTGGCACTTTTAATCTCGGATAAATGTTCCCGCCGGCTTCGGTCAAAATTTAGCGTCCCCACATAAACCGGTCTCGCAGGACTGCATGACAAAAGTCAAGGTGCGCACCCCAGAAAGAAGGGAAATCTGAGGCTCTCCACCAGTAACTGACAGCCACATGATCTAATTGAGTCCACGACTGGCTTGCTATTGGTAGTCTCTAAGCAACTCGGCGTGAGCGCTTGTGCTTAAAGTTCGTGCTGGCTAGGAAGGGAGAATGTTCAGCATATAAGTTATCCGTTATCCGCACGCTGAGAATCGAATCCGAACCTATCGCTTAACTGAGCTTCATTCGGGCTTTGTCGTCGAACTTAGGTGTGCGCATCACTTGTCAAGAAGACTGAATACGTTATTACTGACTGAAGCAGTCACGAAATAAGTCAGTAAAATCAGCCGCTGAGTTTCCGACCATATGGTGACCAGCTGTTTCACGTGGTGAAATAATAAGGTAGAAAAACATTCGATGTCATACACTATGGTCGCGGAATTCGGCAGTGCTTACACTCATGGTTTGGATGGATCAATTCTATAATAATAATAATAATAATAATAATAATAATAATAATAATAATAATAATAATAATAATAATAATAATCAACAACCGCTCAGCTGTAACACCCTTTGGGTGCCTTGCTGACATGCTACCTGAAGGAACCATGAGGGCTGGGATACTGCCACGTTGCCCAAGCCTGGACAGGAGCAGTCAAGATGTTGAAGTCGGGTTCGAACCACGGACCTTTCAGTCAACAAGTTTGGGCCTTAACCTTAAGCTATTTCGAGTCTCACGATAGGAACGACCATTACCACCCCTAACGCCTTGTTGTGAGAGGGTAGTCGGAGATTTGGCTCGAACTGATGTTTCGCAAACAATTGGAGGTTGTTTGTGTTCCGGCCTAGACTGATGGATGCAGTCAGAGCATCATCGTTAGGGACGATATTTTCCGGTTAGTCAGCTTCTACGCCTTGTGTTGGAATCCGCTCGAGCACACGCTCAAGTGACAAGCGATATTCCGATTTTGCCGAGTAGGGTACAACTGTTTTCCAGTTGAACAACGAGTACATGTTTCTGGTGGGCTCGAGGTATTTTTAACAACTATGTACCTCAGCCTTCCAACAGCCAAAGTCGGAGAACATGGAGGCAGCTGCTGTTGCGTGCTAAGTTCCAAGAAAAAATTGCTGGGTTTCTTTACACCTTGACACAAATCCACAAACCACGTGTTTTCCCCATCAAAACGTGGCTGCCGGGTGGAAATGTGCCCATAACAAGACCCCGATATTCAATTAATTTTAGCAAGAGGGGCGTTAGAGACCAGCAGAACCAAGTGGACACGCACGGCAAAGGAAAGTAACGAGCCGTTTCTTCTTGACGCGTTGGACGTCCTGTATAGTGCTGTCATTAACTGTTTGGTTCAGGACTTCACTTAGCTCCAGACTAATTTGCGACTGTAGGGCGCCTCCGATCCCAGACCTTGTTGCAGCAACAAAGACCTATATAATTACTATACAATGAATATGGGAGTCGTGAACGGAAGTCACTCAAATGAATGACAACCTTAAATTCTCGATATCATCCTGAACGATATTAGGGCTGTGAAACCATAAAGGCCTCAAGAAACATTTGGACGGCTTTTTCACGTTTAAAGGCCGAGATACCACCTGTAAGCCAAACGTGACCGAGATTATAACCAACTGGGATTGGAGAAATTCGGCGGCAGGTTAATCTGCTGCACGGTACAGCTTGGACCCAATGAAAAGTGAGTACCGAAGCTGACAACGGACACCCAAAAGTACCCCCAAATCAAAGTCTTGACGTTCGAGGCCGGCGTATTCTGCGGAAACCCAAAAGCAAATCATGCCCGTCCCGCGAAAACCGAAAACCATTCGTTGTTTTTACTGTTTTAGGTCACACTACGTAAGGAACATACCAATATGAGGTATAATTTTAACTCTCAAATAACAGGAAAAGCCATTATATGGCAAAAGGATTTCCACGAACCTTTGGGACGACCTGTGAGCCTAGCGGAGCTCGACTGTCCCATCCCAATCGGCTATGACAAGAGATGCGGCAGTGTATTCGAAGGACGCGCTTGATCCCCCGTTATGCGAGAGCGCGGAGTGTAATGGTTAGATTGACAAGGTCATCCAGTGCAAGAGAGTTGCGTGGGTCGACCGAGAATTCATAGCTGCAGCAAAATCGGGGCATTTATGATGGTGGTTATTTTGGCTTCGGCTTTCACGGATTCACATTTTCACCGGCTGATACACAGGATCGAGGCTATCGTCCAAGCTTCTTCGTTTGAAATTCACAAACGAAAGAAGGTGCAGCACCACTCCTTATGTTATCAGGCCTGAGAAACAGATCCTTCGGGACGAGGACCCATAAAAAGACATCAAAAATGAACTGAACTGGCTCCCAGATGTAGTGTTCACAATATCCAGTGGAAGTATATTCCACACACCAAACACCCGATATGACAGATGTCACATAACAGTGCGCCCCCCCACTCGTGAAAATCTTGTGGTTATGACCTCACCATTTACTAGTGAGGTCACCGGTGGAAAAACAATGGGTAGAATCTTGTGCAAGCAAGGCGCAAGTTAACACCAGGTCCCCTCGTGGAAGATGATAGTCTATGGGGAGGGGTTCATGCAACTCTTTTCAAAATCACTGGATGTGAGGCTGGCAGCCATCAACCTAGTAGTTCGTTTGGCACTCGCAAAAAAGGAGCGTGCTTCTCGGGCACCGAGTAGACAATTTGTTTGGAGTGCTTAAGATGTGTTCTGACGCAGTCTCCTTAGAGTATTTGGAAGCACATGAGTGTAATAAGAAGAGGGACCGAATGCCGTTTAGGTTGTTTGCTGATTTGCTAGGAAGGGACATACCTTTTCGTATTCAGCATCAGAGTTCCCTCTTTTATTCTCGCTACCCATGAAGAAATCGCTTGCTGAGTCTCTTCCACACAATATATAGATAGAATTTTCGTCATTCAAAGGGAGACCATAGACCACTGACCACTGCACTGTGACGCAAACATCCATTTGAAATGTGCTAGTGTCGGGACTCTAGGCTTTCCGGTCGCACGCAAAAGGTAAACAGAGACGTTAGAGTGCATCCGGAAAGTCGTAGACTTAGATCATAATGGGGAGTGAACGTAAGAAGTGCCTTGAGAATCTCCAATGGAAAAATGTGCAGAAGAAGAGTAGGTCGATCCAACCCTAACTTTAAACATTATACTTGAAAGGAGAGCCTCAGCCCGTTGGATTTCTCCTTGAATCGTGTAGGGCTTGAGTGGAGTTGTGGAGCTTGATCAAGTGCTTCTGAGAAATCGAGAAATATGAGTGCTTCGTCTCTGGCTTGAGTCAAGTCGTCCATGTTTACGAGAATGTTCGTCAAGCAAGAAAGGTTTGGGGGAATGCTTGTTGCACGGATAGTGTCAGCTTTTTGGTAATGATATGGTTTGGAGGAGCCTGCCCCGTAATACGTTTGACTACCCTGGGCGTTAAGCTAGTAAGTTGGCATGACAGTCACTTCCTCCGAAGCAGAAGGTGTTAGCCTTCGCCAAGTGGCTGACAAAGCTTTGGACAGAGAGGTTTAACCAAGCCGAATAATGTTTCTTTCAGGACCACTGAATGTCCTTCACCTGGCCTTAACGCGCTAAGATGGTTTATCTTGTGCAACGTCCTACTCCGTTAGTCGGTTACAAGCTGGTCGTAGGGTTGCTTCGCCCAGATTGAACGTGTTGAGATGACTGGGTCAGAATACAAGCTCGCATATTGTTCTCTGTATGCTACAGATACTGCTATTGAATCAACTGTGGGTTTTCCATTCATATCCCCCAAGTGGACCGCTGGCTTGTCATTTCAGTGGTGCCCAGTATGACTATATTGCACGATTAGTGTTCTTCGGCCGGCACTACTATCGTCGCCTGCTTTTGTAAGTTTCATCTGCTTCTAGCTCTCGTTGGGATTATGGGTACTGCGGTGGCTACGGGTTTGTTTTGTCCCGACAAAGTAGACAGCAGTGTATTAATGTAGGCGACGGTGGAAGATGAGAGAATGAAAGAGGAAACGCAGTCGCCTATACCAATTTCGTTTCAGCTTTTTAAAAAATTCATATAGTTTTTAACTTTTCTCTCGCCATTGTTTTCTTTTTCATTCCTCTATGTAAACGAAGGTAACAAAGTTGAACAAGACGGGAGGTTTTGCAGCTTGGCCTATTGATGGACTGTCGTTTATGCGGCTGTCCGCCAAGCTAGTACAGCTTCTTTCGGTCGGGAGTTGACACTGTAAACTGGGATGCCAGGCAATTGGTGGCAGAAATTTTTCAGCCTGCAGGCGATGATCGGGGCGATTTCCTCAATCAATATCTCACTGAGGAAGACTTCGCCTGCTAGTATGATACCTGGTGAAAGGATTTTTACACTCCGTGGTGGCTGGGTATGCAGGTACTTTGAAGAGACAGCATGCCTATTTGAGTGTGCCAGCGAGCTGATTGTGAATAATTGTCCGCACATGTGCTGAGAATTTGGCATGAATTTTCGCAAGCGGGTAAGATTCCCACGGGACCTTCGAGGTTGAAGAACGTAAATTTATTATGTTTAAGCGGCTGTCCGTAAAACTTATTTTCTTGGACACTGAAGTTTAAGTGGCCTTTTGGATGTGCAAATCCAGGGAACAATAACTCTTTTTTTGAGGAGCGGGTGACTGATCCGGAAATGGGTTCCTAGACGTAATCTGGTATCACGGTGGTAAATCTGCTGGAAGCGCTTCGTTTGGAACTCACCTGAGAAACATTATCTACATGAACGCCTCCTTGGCTTTTAGCAAAATGCAGCTGCAAGAAGAGCACCAGTGATGGGCGGCACCAGGTAATGCTCACTGCCTGTGTGCCAATTACTCATTCTACGATTATTAGATGCGTTTTGGTGGACGATGTAGTGTTTTTGGGCGCTGGATGTAAGGTCATCTAATAATACACATTCGTGGAGCACATTCAGTTCAGGTTTTAATGTCTTTGTACCATCAGAGGAGCAATTTGGGCGAATGGTTTTGATGTCCTTGTCACTGGCTGCTAAAGGCAAACTTTTTGGAAACAGAGTCTGGTTTGTTTAAATGGGTAGTTTTGGACTGATGGTAGATCCACCGAGTGGGGTGTGCGTGGTTGATGTAGGTCCGTCAACATTAATCAGCGACGACCGGTTCCCGAAATACCTTCAGAAACGCAAGAGCAAAATAGCCTGTGTTCTTGGAGCAAATTTTAGTCTTCTTTATCAAGTGTTTTGACAAACCATGCTATAAGGCGACGATATGAATGGGAATCCCAACAGGGCTTGTCAACCACTTGGTCAGATCAAGGTGCTTGATTACTCACTGCTTTCTGAGTACACGTTCGCAATTACGTGGGCAGCTGGTTGATATTATGACAACTTTGAAAAGTAGGAACACTCGCATGCAGTGTGCTGCCGCCCTTCGAGTGCTGTGGAATCCGGAGCATTTTTAGTTCAATGGGAAACTGCCAGAATGATATTTTTGCCAAAATATACTTGATAAGGAGTGGCCCAGGACATCTGTTGGGTTGGTCAACGTTAAACCCGGAATCCTGTCTGATCCTGCAGACTCACTGGTGGTACGCTCCTTCGCTTTGGGGTCAGTGTCCGGCGCATGCGCCGCATTACTCTTTTTCAAGTAAAAGGGTTCGGCTATTCGTCTGGCAGTTTCGCCTGTAGGTGAGATTTATATTAGTATAATAAAAATAAAGTCGCCCACCAGTTAACCATGCGCGCACCAGGATAACAATTTTTACGAAGGAAATTCAGCTCCCAGCGACCTTGCCAGACGACGACGAACGATACCAAGTGGTCACATCAGAACAATGAAAGGCAATTCTGCAGGATGCTGAAACGGATTCAACGGATGGGACAATTAGAGTGGGTATGGTTGCGTCCAAGTACAAAAAAGGCCATTCGCTCGCCATCGTTCTGAATCACCTCACTACTTGATGTTGATGGAGGCCGGGATATCAAGGTCAGAAGTTCGACGTGGGATAAAACTCCTTTAGCACAATTATGGGTGGTCACCCGGCGTTTGCCTAATATCGGAAGGCTTGGCTAAAAGACCAAGGTGGTTGCCCCGATCACAGTGATCTGGGTTTACTGATAGTTTTATCTGGAGAAAAAAATGCCCTGATAAGTGTTTGCCGCAAAGAGCTAAGTGTGTACAGTCGACAAGTTTCACTTATTTCAGCTGTATTCGTATTTGTTGCTAGAGAAAACAAGCTAGCTCAGTGACTTGAAGAAACAAAAAGAAAAATTTACAACGTATGTCACCAAGAAACGATATCTGTTTGAAGCCTGTGGAATTTGACGTAGGCTATTAGTTCCCAGAGGAAACGCTGGAAGTCCTTCACACTGAAGGTGCGCGGGTGCAAACTGAGATTAATAACAAACGCGGAAGCACAGAAAAACTATTATTCCGTGAAGGTGTGCGAATCTTCTTGCGTATGTTGCAGCGCCTGTTAGGCGACGCACGTTCGAGTGTACTGTGTCACTCATAGGGGGTTTTCCCCGTCCGTGAATTTTGTTGTTGTTGAGCCACTTGGGACTCTAAAATATAATAATGTTCATTCCCAACTGGTGGGTGGCATACTGTCAGGCATGATCATAATGTTACTGTCAGAATAAAAGCATGACTGGCGGGGTTTGTGGGTACAGGGGATTGCGCAGGAAAGGGACAGTTTCATAAACAGTGGGCATTATCCGATGTGGACGTTATACTTTGAAGGTGGTGGGCAAGAACAAGACGATTGAGGGCAAAATAAGAGGCCTCCTGCCTGACACATGACGGGAAAACTGCAAAGTGTGGAGGATTAGGAACCAGAACAACGGATCTGGTGAAGCAACAGAGTTGGTGTGATCCAGCCGGTCAATTCGAACTAAAACCTAAAGCCACCACCGGGGCTTCGTGGCCTTGGACTGTTGGGCTTATGGCCCGGGTCTCAAAAAGCGTACGTGGGGATGATGAAGTGGCTGGATTAGTAATGTGGATAAATGGTAGCAGGAATCTCAGAATCATGGTGTACAGTGAAACTGTAGGGACTCACTGGTGTCGTTGATATAGTGAAGACGGGTGTAAAGGTCCCTTGGAAGAGTGAGTTGGCGACAGCGCGCAAGCCGAAACGCGAACCGTACAGGAAATATTTGGCTTTGTGAGGAACACAGACTGAAGCCCGCCGAAATGGTTAAATCCGAACAGAAGGTTCGGCAGATTAGAATATACGCGTCCTCGCGGTGGCTGGGGCTAGGTGAAGAGTTTGTTCCTATTTGCGGTTAAATGAACGAGTGAGCGAGAGAGTACGGTCAAGAGTGGGAAGAGAATGGTTGCAGGTGTGCTATGAAACTGAGTATGACAGTGCCGTGCCATCATTGGCCTGACACACTTCGGTTTTTGGACAGCCCCGTAGCGGACGTCATATTTAAGGTCATTGGGCTGGGATGTGCAATTCTTTGAGCAGCGGGATGTTTTCAGGTTGGCCAAAGAGATCCGAAGAGGTAGAACGAAGCCGATGTAAGGTCGCAGGTATGTTTCTGGTCCGGTTGAGGATCCCCGTGGATGCAGGTCACAGGCCAGGTGGAGTGGATAACAGCCAAACAGAACATCCAAACCAGGTATTGCTGAAAGTCAAAGCTTGGAAAGAGGAGGGAATGGGATGAGAGCAGTATAGCCTGGTGAGTTTGAGAAGAGATCATGTACGATAATGTGCATCAACAGAGAGAAAAACGTAACGTATACAACAATCGGGGCGATCACAGCAAGGGAACAAGTGAGACAGGATAGGGGTAGACCTGTACTTAGTAGACTAGCAATCAAGCGGGCGTGAGTTTGCTAATATATGATATTAAATTACAAGAGATCTAGAGCAAACCGTTATAGGCACGCAGAGAGGTGGTGTGGTTAAGAAAATTAAACGTATAAGAACGGACAGGAGTGGACTTCCGAGATGATAGACTAGTTTACCTGAAATTTGTTACGTGAGGTGTGCAGTACCATAATCTAGGAAAGTGAATGTAAGAGAAATGGTCACCAGTCCCCAAAGCACTGCTACCAGCTTCAAATAACAAGTGGTGCATGGTGAAAAGAAGCCTTTGGGCACTAGTCTTGTGTGTTGGTAGAGGAGGGTCAGGAACCTCACATATATATACATATCTGTCATTGTATGTGTTCACTCCTGGTGCGGTATAACCCCATTTAGGACAGAGGCAGCTACAGCTCTGCATGTCGATGTAAGCTACCACGGAACCTAGCTCCGCATGCTAACAGACCAGCTGGCGCTCACACACCGGGAGGGTGTTTCTAAAATCCAACGTCCTCTCCTACCTCCCCCTCTGCGTAATCCTGGGCCTAGAACCATCGTGGCTGAGATCTGTCGTTCCTACGCTATAAATTGTTTTTTCTTTGAGGCCATACCAAATATGCTTTCTTGTCCTCACTAAAATTCGCTAAATTCAATAACCACATAGTGTGCTCTCCCGTCCTAATAGCCTGGCAACCCGTTTTTCCCGGTTAAATGCTCTGGCATCTGAAGCAGTCTCCCCAAACACCTTTCATGGCTTCTTCCACTCCGTAGATAACCTACCCATCTGTGATGCCGCTGGCGACCCATTTAATATTCAACGGCCCCAATCTCTTTTACAGGTCGGGGGTAAAGCACCTTTTGGTTTATGCTGTTTTCTGTTCTCCTCCCCTCCAATGCACGGCTGTTGTGGACTAGTTACGAACACTGGACGTAACTCCTTCCTTATCTCTGTGAAAGCGAGTAAACCCTATTTTATCTCTCTGAATCCCAGTATATTCACATTCCATAAACATCTTCAACTTAAGACATATTTCTCAACCCTCTCACCAATCACACAAACGCATATAACAACGTGGTTTCTCAGATAGTGTTGGGCTTACACGGCATCGACGTTGCGTCATTGAGGCGCTTGACCCAGTAGTCTTTGTTCATGCTTCCCCGACTTGACGCCCGACTGACTGGTTTATAAAGCATTTGCTTGTTATATGTATGTTCGATGTGACTGCGCTGCGCCCCTAGCCTGGTTTTCCCCAACCTGATGAAATATCTGGTAGCTGAGGTTCAGTAATGAATTATCCAAGAATAGTGCCTTCAGTTGGTCTGCCACCTTGCAGATCTTTCAGCCTGCGCGCGGGTAATAAACCTACTTTATGGATGAGTACGTCCTGTGGGAAGGGTCCTCCTAATGACAGCTACCTCTGCGGTATCATAAGAAACTCAGTGCCAGAGTTGTGGTACTGGTTTTCAGAAACAGAAAATTGAAAAGAAACATTTCACCTTCCAATGCCTGCGCCGCCCTGTCAAGCACGCCCTGGTCAGGGTACACTGTCCCGGAAGTCCTCGCATATGAATACAAAACGCCTAATACCGCCGTCCAACGTGTTGGTTAATGGAGGCATGTTCAAGGTACGTAGTGAAAGCCGCTGACGTAATTCTTTTCGTAGCTACGTCAGAATCAACCCACCTTCCGAACACACAACATGCTCAGTTATCTCACATCCTTCTCAAATCTGTGGTCACTACATGGAGTAAAATATTAACTCCTATAGACCCATCCGACTCTAAGAGTTAGTTATGCACCACATTTTGTGCAACTTATTACACCAGATGACTTTCCAGCTCTCACTGTATGCGGTTGTACCCCGCAGATCCTGACAACTAACTCGCTCCCCTCAAAGATCCCTCGGCTAGGGTAACCTATTGATAACATTTTGTGATGGCTTTTTACACGCAGGTTGGGCCCTAGCAAGCTCTTCTACATGATAGGCCCACCTTCCCGACTAAATTCCAGCTAACTGTAGTAGCCGCTTCGATGTGTTAGAGAGTTTGCGCTTGTGCGTGTCCATTCGTCAATCCAACACCGATCTGGCGTGTGACTTTAGTGCCTGATTGGATGCGTGTCCGATGGTTTGCACGAGTGCGTTTCTATCCTTCAATACATCGGAGAACTGTTTGTGGGATGACTGGACATGTGCCTCAGTTGTTTGCTCACGCGTTACAAGGCGGGCCTGCTCGGCCGCATGCACACAATACACCTCTGTCCCTACCTACTTGTTTCTGATTTAATTTGAACTTACAATACTAACATTCCTGCACGGACTAGCTGCAAGGGCAAGTATATTAGAACCCCGATATTGTGGCCCGTGTACTTATGCCTTGGACAACGCGAGCGCACAACTAAGTGGCCCGTTGGTAGGTGCTTTGTAATGCATCCGAGATGTTGAAGCAGCAGAATAAACGTTCACGTCAACATGACGGTGCATGGAGTAGGGCTCCAAGTGATTGTTGGAGAAGCATTTGCTTCCACGATATGGCAACATAAAACGAAAGCAGTCTCAGTCAAATGGGTTGTTGTAGGATATTTGCTGCTTCCTGGCTGTTTGTGGCTATGCCTGCATTTAGTTGGAAACCCCGTGGGACATAAGAGGCGACATCCACTTGGCACTCATTCTGTTAGGTCATGCCTAGGCTACCCGATTACGGCTCGCCTGCTGTTGTGCGCTGGGCTTATGTCAGGTGAGACTGACAGAACAGGCTGGGCCAATCCCGCTGTTGTACCTTGCAGACAGGGCTGCCACTCATGTCGATCCTTGGCTTGCTGTTCCACCCACTATGGAATATCTAAAGGCACGGAGCCTAAGAAAGCTTTCATTGAGGTAGGAGGAAATAACTTTGGCTTTATTTATAGTGTTGTAACAGAATATTTCACAAGTTCGGGCTAGAATCCTTGTGATGTGGCGAGAAGCCCGGAGATGCAAGTTTTCGATCCTGATTGGCTCGAATCCTGGCTAATCGGCGCATGGCTTCGTATCGCCCATAGCCGTGTCTCAAGGCGTCCGCTTAGTCGGCGTGGTGTTTAACTATTTGGAACGGCCTGCGAACATCTCTCGACTGAGGTCCGACCACCGCCTTGATTTGAATTGTGACAGCCCAGGGACCGCTGTCGCACGTCGGTCAGTCCGCGGGGAAGTGAGCAAGCTGTTCTGGGATCTAGTGCAGATATTTCTGGCTGCGCTCTTCATTTCGGTGGTATGTCGTAGTATTCTAGTGTTGCAAGCGACGTGGTTCTATTTCGACGCCAAAGTTTGCTGCTTGAATTCGATTCGTTCGATGCCGCCGTGTCTGGCATCTAGTATGCACTGGAAGCTTGGTATAGTATTCGACCCGGTGTCCCCCATTGACAGCATCATCGAATCACCCCAATGAACTTTATGTGACTGATATGGTGTCCTCTCTTCCGGCCTTTTCCCTGTGACTTCCTGGATAGCAGTGGAACGCTGTGCTTGCTCATGAGACTGGATTGAAGGTACATTGTAGCTGTCGACAGGATTCATCAAAACGGATTGAGGTGAAGCCTACCATTGTCGAACGTCAAAAGGTGAAAAGCCATTGTTTCTCGTGTGCTCCTACCGCTGTCATAAGGTGTAGGCACTCTATTCTTTTTCATTCTCTTATCCTACTCGAAGGCCTCTCATGGCTTTATGGTAGCATTATTTTTGATGGATTGTTGCTACTGATTATGGAGATTCTTTCTTGGGAACCCTGCTTGGAGCCAGTGGTCTTCCTCGCTTGGCTCTGGGAGGATTACCTAACCCTAGCGCTTATCGAATACGGCATAACTCTTTGACTGTTAATGCAACTGCGCACAGAGGTGTCTTCTGAGCAGCACCAAACAATTCGCTTTTGAAAGTATCCCCACCATATTGAGAAATGTGCTGGTAGTCAGTCATCTTTTGGCAATCAGAGTGTGGTTTACAGAGTCGACCTTTTCTAATCCGTCCTCACTTGGAGGAAGGTAGCATCAGTGCTTTCATAAATATGGATATGCTGGTTGCCTGGAAGAATCACCTTCACTGCCTTCCTGTCGCACGGGACAGTACGAATTTACTCTCAGACCGTATCGTATTATGATTGATTGTAGTGCAGAGGTTCGCCTCCCTGTTTTGGTTGCTCCACTTTGGTCCTCCTGGTAGACCTTTAGGAGGAAAGTTCCAGCCAGTTAAGCTCACGGGATCGTTACAAAACTCAAGCCTAACTACTACACCAAGGTGGTAGCTATTAGTTGGACCGGCATGCTACCACGGTAGTTCAAGTTATCTGAGGAACCATTCGCCGTGCATGTTGCAGACTCTGTCACGGAGGACCAAGGCACTGCGGTTATTTGACCAAAATTCACCTGCCAATGTGGTATGGTGAAATCTGCAAGTGTCGAAATGGAACTTCAAAGTATAGCACAATGGGTCGTAGGGATACACAGACCGCCACATTGCGAAAAAGTCCAGTCTCTGCAACGGAAAGGCAATCTTGAACACTACCGCCCATAATGGTAATGTGGTAATGTGAATTTTGTTTGTGCCTGGACCGGTGCAGCGGGGCACGAAGTGGTGTCACGGCGACCCGATTGTTGGGAGTAAGGAACAGTTTGCGGTCCGAGACTAGGCTCAACATTCTATCTCCATCAGATCGAATGGGGTGGAGGCCGCCCCAATCACGCTCGTCGCTAAGCGGTCTACTCTGGCGTTTAAATTCCCACGATATCAAACTTTTGTACTCTCTGAAGAAGGGTACCGAGTACAGGTGCTGAAGTAAGGAAGTGTAAGAATCATACGTCTGAACTGCATGACGTAATAACTGCTGATAGCACAACAACTCCCAAAGTCAACAAGAGACATACCTTTGTCACCTTCGGGGAACAACTCTAGCTTAGTATTTTTAATCTGAGTTCATACAGCTTCTCGCATAGATTGGTGAACACAATTTCCGTTGTGATCACTCGGCGGGTGCACTGGGATCTGTAAAAATAGCTATGCTGACAACGTTTGAAACCCTCCCGACACCAGCTAATGGACATCAGAATGTCGAGAACAACTTGCATGATTGATGCCAGGAAATCCGGCAGGCAGTATTCATGATTCCCACAGATCGTTTAATAGCCAGTGGTGACGTGTAAGGAAATAAGCTGGTGAATGGCGAAAGCTCGGGAAATGGAGAAAGCTTCCGTCGCAGCAACTAGTCCCCGTGTGCATTGATTGCTTTGACCGATCGACTATAACAAGGCTAGTCGTAGCAAAAAGATGTACGAAGAAGACGATTCGCCAGCCCCCCTGCAAACGCAGTATCTGGAGAAGTGGACCGAGCTATTCGAAGAGCGTTTTAACTGGCCTCCTGTCAAACGACCCCAACAGTCAACGGAGACGGTCGCATGGAATGAGGAATTAAGTCGTCAAACAAGTGACATGAGGTGCAAGCCATCACTTCTGAAGTACGAATAAGCACCAGACTCGGATAAGTTGCATCCCACCTTACCTGAAGAAGGCAGACCGAGTCTGAAAACTTCTCTGATTGAACCTTATCTCGGTATCTGCAGCCAAAAATCACTTCTCAGTCTCCTAATAGAACGCTGTGCGAAAACTACCGTGACACTAGCCTTGTTATTCCGGCATCCAAGGTTTCCTCTCATCTTACCCTATGTAGAATGACCAAACATCGTGAAAGTGATCCGCGAAAATCAGTCTGTTCTATTCTTTGAGGTGCTGCCTGGACCACGACAGATAATCCGATGATACCCCTGTTTTCAAATGCTCTCGAATGCTCTCCCCAAAGATCCCAGCACTAGGACTGGCCGCTTTGCTCACCATGCATCACTCTCAGCTGCAGCTTCTGTAAGTCCAGACACTGAACATGCAGGACAACAATCGGCTCTTGCTCGTCGCTGGATTTCCTTTGCAGTGATGCACTCCGTCTGCAGAACGCAAGCACTGTAATTGAACTGACTGCTCCCTCGCTCTCATTCCGCGTCCTGCTGCGAACTTGTGGTGACGCGAAGGCCACCGCTTGTTTGGGCCCAGTTGGGTTGTCGTCTTGCGTTGGACACGGAACGCACTGGCAACTGAGAGCACCCGCTTCACATGTGTACCGATCTAAGCTTGCGCCTTCGCAGTATAAATTTCCGGGACAACGGGAGTTGTCTGAAAACGTGGTGTCTACCAACAAACCTCCTCGAATCTAAGTAGTCCACTGCCATCAGTTACCAGTGACGAGGATGGCG
Organism: Opisthorchis felineus; assembly: GCA_004794785.1. Lineage (NCBI taxonomy): Eukaryota > Metazoa > Platyhelminthes > Trematoda > Opisthorchiida > Opisthorchiidae > Opisthorchis > Opisthorchis felineus. The sequence continues at coordinate 232,138 of SJOL01006365.1, read as the reverse complement.
AGGGTCGATCACAGTCTGCCGCTCCCTCTAGAATACATGCGTGGACTTCGACAATACTGCTGCTCTTCATTGCGACTTTCAGGCATTGTATTTCAAGCAAGACATACACATCTTGGCTAGCCATTGAGAATCCCATCGACCCAGAAATCGAGAAAACCTGTCGGGACCGGCTCCTCGACGGAAGCCTGTTGTCAGCGAAACAATCAAGAACGAAAGTGGCTCTGTGATACCCGACATAGAAGGACGTTTTAACCTTTGGGCACGATACTTCGGCTGACAGTTCGGTTGACCGCCCGCTACCTCCATTCCGGACGGTTGGCCTGAAACCTGAACTGTGAACATGAAGCCCCCTTCAGTCTCAAAAGTGTCCGAGTGTAGTTATCTACTCAAGCGTCACCGTCCTCCTGGTTCTGACGTCCTGCCACCTATCATGTTCATGAGCTGGTGTCCTTCTAGCCTATCTGCGTCTCTTTGATAAAAAGAGACCGTCCCAAACGACTCTGGTGAGTCGATAATAGTGCCCATCTTCAACAAAACTTACAGTGAATTTAGTGACCACATAGGCGTTGTAACAAAACCTTTGGCATCACTGACTCTTCTTGTCTTATGGCGGCACTGAAAACTTTGGCCCGTGAACACCGAGCTGAATTTCGATCGGATATAGGTTGTGTCGACCACATCTTCACACTCCGTCGGGTGTTACAGCAACGCCATATGTACGGATGACCCATAATCTTCGCGTTCCTTAACTTCAACTGTGCATTGGATTTTGTCAGTCGGTCAGTGCTCTTAACTACACATTCA
>SJOL01006365.1:190398-225762 GCA_004794785.1 Opisthorchis felineus | reverse complement strand
TGGCGTGCGTGCCGTCGGTTTGTCTGCAGATTGTCTGTCTGAGCTGTCTGTCTGATAGCCTAAGCACCATGTCTCTTCCTCACTCACTTTTCTCTTGTTTTCCCTTCAAGGCTTGATTTATAAGTGACTCAACTCTGTGGGTTTACTTCATTGGAGCATCACTGTTCACACTGATGTTGATACCTCGAATGACGGATTGACGTTATTGAGGTCTTTTGAACGGTATTCACGCGCGACGGTTGTGGCCATGATACGTCCCAGACTGTGTTGGTGTGGTCACCTGCTTCGACTTCCAGAGGACCATCCAGTTCCCAAATCCCTTCTCTCCAAACTGTGCGCAGAACGGAAATAGCTCAGAGGAAATCCGGCGGTTACCTGGCAGCAGTATATTCAGCTGTCTAGTTGCGGTAGGCTCAGAGACGAGCCACATTATTTGCCCGATACTCGCATAAACATGGCCCATTTGCGTATCCACTGGATCCTCGTATCCAGACTGCTGCCTGTAATGCATGGATCGAGTTTTTTATCGCTCCCACCCTAGCGGGACATACTTCAGCCTACACACGGTCATAACTAAATATGGACTTCGATGTTTTGATCTGTCGTCTCTAACGGCCAGTTTGCTCATCCCAATTCACTATTTACCAGTAACCCAAACTGTGGCAGATGCAACCGCTACACAACCTGTACGTCGTTTTTAACTGATGATGGTAAGGGTGGTTTTCTTGTTCAAATGATACACCTATGCACTCCTTTTTTGACGACCTAAGATGCAAAGTTTAGGGTTTTCTAAGGATACGTTTGTCTTCCTGATATCCCTAGTCTATTTTCCTTCACTTGCAGGGGTTACTTTGACACTTTCAAGCGCCCTGGGATGGAAGAAGATATTGAAACTGACGATGATTTTGCAGTGGCGGAGGCTAGGGAATTGGTAACCACCATGAACAGAAAGAAAAAGAAATCTGGTGGATTTCAAGTTATGGGTCTCAGTTTTTCGGTTTTCAAGGGGATCACCAAGAAAGGGTACAAGTTACCTACTCCAATCCAACGAAAGGTTGGGGACTCCTCGCTCTTCTTCTGACAGTGCATTGTAGGCTATTCCACTGATCTTAAGTGGCCGTGACGTAGTTGCCATGGCCCGGACTGGGAGTGGGAAAACGGCAGCGTTCCTGATCCCGCTGTTTGAAAGATTGCAGCGGCATATGACCACTGGACCTCGTGCACTGATACTGAGCCCAACTCGAGAGTTAGCCATTCAGACTCTAAATTTCACAAAGCAGGTAGGTCGTTCACTTTCATTCCACCACATACACAATAGCTGGGAAAGTTTACTACTCTGAGTGCAGCCGTCATACTTGGAGGAGATAAGTAAGTATTTGATGTTCTGCTTGATCTGATAGCCCATTTCAGAATGGAGGATCAGTTTGCCGCTCTTCACTCGAGTCCGGATATGTAAGAAACCGTACAACAATCACTTACAATCTGCTAGAATCATCGCCACTCCCGGCCGTTTGTTACATATTCTCATGGAAATGAACTTCAGTCTGAAGACGATTGAATATGTAGTATTTGATGAAGGCGATCGGTGAGTTTTTGGCTAAATAACGAACTTTCAACATCTGATTTCCTTCTGTGTGCGTTTCGAATTTTTTGTTATCCTGTTTTGTACTATTCTGGCAAGATCGTCGCTCTCACATAATCTTAGTTACTTCCATTTAGTACGCGCCCTCTCCCGAGTTTTTAGACTGCTGAACCTTTCGGTCCTGCGTCAGTTGGTTTCGGTTTGTTTCGCCACGTGTTCTCTCTGTTGTGACATTTGTTCCAACCCCAGTATTTCGGTCTCTGTAGCCCGCATGATTTTGCTGACCGAGCAACCCTGATCTACCCAGTCCGTCATCTTTTTTCATGGAGAAAATGGAAATCATTGAACTGAAAAAGCTGTTGGGACTGGGGCCTGAGATGTTCCGTACACTACTTGTTTCTGAAACCACAGATTCACAGATCATCAAGACAAAGGACAGTAGTCGATTGCCAGACATCGGCGAATGATGGATGGAGTCTAGCTGGGATCGTTCAAGTGGAGGTGCACGGTTTTTTATCCATATAGTCGATTGGCTGAGTAATAGAAAAATCCGTTTTGAATGTCTGGTGTATCATACAGTCTTTATAATCCCTCATTTGAGCGGAGTCCTTTTCGGGACTCAGTATAATTTTGGCTAAAAACACCTAAAAATTCAGCAACCCAAGTGATCGAACTGAGTTAGAGGATGCAGAGGCTTGTTATCAAGCGCAGGATGGAGAGCTAGATTGCCCAGAACGAATGATAAGAGCATTGTTTTATATAGGCGTAACTATTGTTTTGGTGGAAGGCTACTTTAGTTCAGCTGTCCAGTCTTTTTTTACGGATCATTACTCGTGAATGAATAAATGACTACTGAAGCACGTGCGCTTTGTAATGAAACCTCGTGTACGGTTTAGATAGACCAACGTATAGTTCGTGCGTCGCTTATTTTTCAGTGCGCCAAAGCTCCCGAACTGATTTCCATTGACGATAACCTATCACGCTCCGATTTTCAACACACTGTTTGTTCTAAATGGTGAGAAGGCGGTTCTTGAGGTCCTATTGTCGATGTTCCTGAATAAGGACGAAGTCGTCGCACTGTGCCTCCGATGAATTCGCCTTGCCTGCTCGCCACCCATAACTTATAATGGGCGATTTGTTTTGAATTATGAAGCGTTTAACTGGTTGTAATTTCTACCGTCATACTGCATTCTTATTCTTGTGCTTGTTTCGTTTCTCCGCAGGTATGTGTGGTGTTCGGAGCTGTCACGTCTCCCTTCGGTCACATTTTTGCAGCCACATCCATTTTAATAAATAGGCTAGATAAGGAACCAACCTGAGCTATGTTCTTTCCTTCTTTGACTACTTTGTTGACTGCGCAATGAAAGGCATAAAGAACCATTGTAAATTATATTTCTGGGTTATTTTCACTTTCCCCCTATGCTTACATTGCGTTGTTCTGCTCTTTTAGGCTATTCGAATTGGGGTTTGCCGAGCAATTGTCGGAAACGCTTCATCGGTTGCCGCGTGATCGTCAGACCCTCATATTCTCGGCTACACTACCGGGCAACTTGATCGAGTTTGCACGAGCTGGTCTGAATGATCCGGTTCTGCTTCGTCTGGATGTGGATACAAAACTGAGCAAGAATCTGAAGGTACTCGATTCACTGACCAAGTCCCTTTAGACTTTTGCTGGCTCTTCGAGCTGCTTTTCATGCATTTTCACCCGCTTATTTTTTTACCATCATTGTTAGCGCTCTTTTTATATCAGTCACCAGTGGTTCTTAAGTTTTTGGAGTATCAGCTAGTCGTGTGCCAGGTGTATATGACAAGTGTAACAGAAAGATAAACTAGCTTCACAACTGCCAATATTCATAGTAGTACGTACCAGTGCAGTAGGAGTGCAGTCGTGCATTGTAGAACAGTGTTGGAGAGCATGATTTGCCTCACCTATCAGGTCTCGGTTCGTGGCTTTACCAATTTGACGGTACTGTGAATTCCAGCTTCATGGACAGTCCACCGTTACAGTTCTTCCTAATGATCTGAGTGTAGTAGCTCACACTTTTTTACCCCACTTAAATCTTGTTTAAACTGATTGAGTGTGACGCACTGAGTTTAGCCGGTTGCATATCATAGTTTATTCGAACCTGTGTTGTATGCTCAAGAGATGTGAACGATACCTAGGTTTTTGTTGGACTCTCTGTACTGCTGTTTATTGGGATTCGCGTTCCAGTGGTGGAACGCGAGCTACTGACTGAGGATCATTTGGCCGTTTCGCTGCTCCCTTCTGAACTTGGTCAGTATGGCAGTATCTGAGTTCTCGTGTTTCCCTTGATCTGCATTGGAGCTAGACACTGAAAGATGCCACAGATAAACGACCTGATTGATGTTCTGTTAGAGGGTTCAGATGTTCTTGCTGAGGAGCCTCACTGTTCTCGGTATAGATCACGCACCCTCAGACGTATGTGCGTGACAGCCGTATATAGTGAAGTCGTGCTCACTTGTTGTCAAACCTTCGGAGCAATTTCAGAGATGATCACAGTTAGGTTCAGTCACTTAATTTCAGTCATAAAAGAATCCAGGTAATGAAATCTGGCGTTCGAACAAAAGGGCGTCGTATATGAGTGGATTTTGTAGTCAGTTTGTGAGATCCAGTGCTTTATAAATTGTTTTTTTTTGTAAGTCGCATCACAGTGAGCTTCAAAGCTAGCTTCCACAAGCCTGTCTGGATGTTTGGGCGCAAACTAACTCAGGTGAGCCCAGGTTAATGACGTTTACTCAACCAGTAAACACATGCAACTAATGGGATGCTGTTCAAGAATGCCGGCTAGGCATGTGCATCACCCGTGCGATGAGAGCAAACTTCCTTATCGTCAAATTTTATATAGTTATGGTATTCTCGCACTCAGTCACCTTTGCCACATCCGAGTGGTCTCACACTTCTATTAATGCTTTTCAGTTAATCCATCTCAGTTGTCTCCCTGATGAGAAGAATTCTTTGCTGCTCCATTTGCTTCGGTGCATCATTCCGAAAAAAGAGCAAGTAGTCGTTTTCTTTGCCACAAAGCACCACGTGGAGTTCTTCCAAATGGTAAGAATTTTTCGAGATTTTCATCCATTACATTCCTACATATTTCATACGATGTCATTTAGTCAAGCTTTTCTTGCATTCGAAAAGCAAGACGAAGGCCAGGATGACACTTATTTGGAGGCCCGATATATTCTTCCTAAGAGTTCCGCTGGACTTTGGCCTCCACTTTTCATACTCGACCCCTCAAAATAGTTGTTTCTTGGTCAATTTCTCTACCGTTAGGATCTTGGTTTTGAGGATATGCCTTCTTGTTGACAGTACTTTGTAATTTCGGAGCACAAAGTAGGTGGTGTTAGGCGTTCTGTAGGGGGTACTGTCCGGCCCTCCCATTTGGACCACAATTATGGAACCATCCGGCAGAGTTGCCAAGTGAAAGCCTTCCTCAATAGAGGCTGCTTTTGATTTACCCAATCGACTTGTCTGTGTTGTTCTTCCATCGTGGACTGTCACCATGCTGGTAGCACTAGAAAGGAATTATTGGCCCGCACTTCACACCTCGTATCTTCTCTGACACAAACGTAGAGACAAAGTGTTAGCATTGTGTTACGCCGAGTCGCAGCACTCTCCATTACCCTGGAGCCATCTCTCTTGATCGGTCCTATCAGCGGTCGCTTTAGACGGGTTTTATTGCTTAATTATTTCGATCTGTGGCTCACCTGTTCTTCCACATACTGCTCTTGACTGAATGTTGTCCTTTTTCAGTTACTTACCGAAGCTGAACTCCCATGCACCTGCATACATTCTGGTCTGGATCCGGCTGCGCGTAACTCGGCGATCAAAGAGTTCACTTCGAACCAAATTCGTGTTTTGTTGGTCACTGATGTGGCTGCCCGTGGTGTGGACATTCCTTTATTGGATAATGTGATAAATTTTCACTTCCCACCACAACCGAAACTTTTCTTACACCGAGTAGGTAAGTCTGTGTGATTCTAGGAATATCACGGCGATGAGGATCACTGATGAGCACCGTCATATAGCGTATTTTGTATAGCTGTCCAAAATATGCAACATACTCCCAACCGATTAAGTCTCCAAACAAAATCATTTATTAACCCAGTTAATCGCGGCTTCTCTGTTCCGAGTTGAAGCCGGAGTTCACGTCTTCAAACACTGAAAGCTTTGAATGCTTGCATGAGTGATGGAATCTCCTTCCGGCTTCTAATAGTGATCTGCCGCGACTAAGTCTATGTCTATACTGACGAATAGGTGGTAGTGGCAGCCTTGTCAGAGGTTTCCGGAAATAAGAATTGATCTCGCATAGGGCCGCAAAGGTCCCACAAGGATTCTATCAATGACTGGTGTAGACAGTCACACACAGTCACCTAAAGGGTGTCTTCCATATTTTCGGAGTAGATGTCTACCTGTTACAGCCATGTTTGCGTAACTGCCCCACCTTTTGACAGACGTCGAAAAGACTTAGGTATGGGATTTTGAACTGTTGAAGAAACACTGGAGGTTACTAGACTTTCCATTGAATCCACTTTTTATAGTTAAAAGAGGAACTCTATCAACAAACGGCGGAAGTAGTGATGGGTTCAATCATCCGCAATTGTTGCCAACATGTTTATGCAAGATTTAGAAGTTCGAATATTTACAACTTTTGAGACCTCACCAGTAATCTTGTGCGGATATGTTGACGACTTTCTGGTCGTCATCATATCGGACAGTGTGGGTGCCTTCCTCACACATCCTAATATATTACGTGGAGACACCAAATTTACCTTTGAAAGAGACGATAAAAATATCTACTTCGTAGACTGCCTAATGCAACGAACAGGGTCAGGACAGACACAACCGGAAAGAAACTCGGTCAACCGGATATTTGTGTTTCAACCCTGAACGTCCATTATGCACTAAGGAAGCAGTATCCGCGAGTATTTATCAGAGATCAGTGCTATTAACCAACTTCTCTGAGGAGGTGGAGAAATAGGGTAAAATTCGATTCTAAGCGCGAAAGGCGAACGTTTCTCAAATACATCCAGTACGTTAATCACAACGGTTAACACGGAACCAAGGCAATGGCGTGCGACGGTGTTAATATCCCACAGAAAAATACATCTGAGGATAGTAGACGGATTCTGAACCAGTATGACATCGGAATGGTATTCTAAGCGACGACGGATCCGTTTGGAATACACTTAATCGCCAATGAAACAGTTAGACTGCGTCTACAGACTACAATGTAGCGACTGTGATGCGTCGTATATTGATCAGACAATTGGACACTTAGAGTGAATGATCATAAACGCTGTTGCAAGAAACAACCTAAGGATGCCGTAAAACTGGGCAAATTAGTGTCTGTTCATACGATGTTCACCGATCATCGAGTGAATTTTGGCCAACGTGCAGCACTGAGGTTTCCCCCAGCACAGGGAATGGCTTCTAACAGGACTGTGTTAATCAACCACGAATCAAACGTAGTAAACCGTTCGGATGACACACCGCCTATCTGGCAGAGCGTGTTGACATGAGGTGTTACATATTGTTTTTGTACTCATCTTATCCTCTTGACCTATGGCTGACACTAGCCATATGTACGTCAAACTCTATCTCACCGTCGCAAATTTACATACGTGTTTTGATTGCTCACTTTCAAGAGAACGTCAAACTACTCGGTCCGTTCACACTCAAAAACACATCAGTCCTCCTCTTCCGTACCCCGGTGTTCCAAGATTACTCATGTTCTTGGTTTATGGTCGACACAATGCAGCTTGAATGCCATTTTCATGATAAAGATCCTCTGCGAGGACCAAAACCGTGCGATTAACCTGACTGTTGGTTTGGTCGAATCGTTGTGTTTTTACAACTACCCTATTCTGTCAATCAGTACAACACTTGATAGGTTTACACACATTCGACTCAATTATTTCTCAGAAGTGTTATCATTTTCAGCTCCAGTTATAATTGTTGGATGGCATATTCCTATTCGAATGATTGATTCTGAGGTTCCCTGGGTGCATCTATATCTCTCCACGTTTTCTTCGCTCTGTGGATAATTGCCACAGAGGCTATGGTGGTAAGCGTCTTCTTGCTAGTGCACTGCAGGGTGGCAGATTGATTCATGGCCTATGCATTCGCCTCCGTAAATCTCCCACTCGATGACAATCAGACACGCTTTTCTGAATTACACTAGCCTATTCTTCCTCAGCCGTTGTACCACACTTGAAATAACCACTTCCGTTTCCCATCCTCTTCAGGCCGTGTGTCACGAGCCGGTCGGTCAGGAACGGCATATTCTCTCATTGACCCCGATGAACTCCCGTACCTCTTTGATGTGCTAGTTTTTCTTGGAAAAAGTCTACAAACCAGTGGTCCCGTTTCGGAAGACAACGTAAATGATTCGCTTGGTCGAGCGCCTCACGGCTTAGTGAGTAGCACGGGCAACGTGGCTCAACAACTGGTCGACAGAAACGCGAGCATTGTAAGTTTTGACTGTTCTCTTCTCACTTTCAAGGTTTACCTTATTATCCAAGCAGTTGTGTTCACCCCGACTCATAGTCAATATGCTCGAGTGTTTACGAGTGAATATGACTCTCCTTTAGTGCTCATTAAAATCTTAACTTCTTTTGACTTCACAGGCTTCTATGAGGAAACCATGTGCCAACGCAATGAACCGATTTGTTAAAACCCGTCCGAAGGCATCAAACGAGTCTATCCGTCGCGCAAAAGAGCTTCGTGGAATGTTACATTCTTTACCAGTACATCCATGTTTTGGTAAGTACCATTTCATCTAGGAATTAGTGTTCCACGTGGAATTCGGGACGGCAGCAGCCATTAACAATCTAGGTATTTTGCCTGACTGTATGCGCTACTACGCGGCAACGTCACTTCCAATTCTGTCTCATGACTGGCTTTCACAAGGATTTCAGTTTAATTACCCAACTAAATACTCACTAATTTTCGTCGATCAGATGACTTGTCGCTTTCTTATACACCTTAAGAGTGGGAAATTTGCATACTCTTTTTGTTTGTATTTGAAGGAGTTGAATACGAGGCTGATGCCGAGGTTCTAGATGTCATCCGAGGACTGAAATTACCAGTAAGCGATGCATTTAATGTATATTTAGTCTTGGTTAAATTGTTATACTGACTGCACTTAACCCATGCTTTCATCGTTAGAACGTTATCTGCACTTCGTCACCTGTCTGAAGAGTGTGCTCCTTCCTTTATTGTTCGTATGCCCGTGTTTTGAGCAAGTATATCGATTACATGATTATTCTCTGTCCAACTTTACTAGACCATTTTTGAAGCACTTGGCCGACAAGCAAATCCGGCTGCTTATGATATGATGGCGAAAAAGCGCAAAGTTCACGCAAGTGCGATTGCTCAGCATCAGGCTCGCCAGCTTCACCTGAAACAACGCGAAGCAAACAAGGTGGGATGAAATGTTTCATGGATTGCTTTATTCAAATTACTAATCAAGTTTTTTCTGCACGTCGTTACATTCTGTTGCAATTCCTACGTAGGATCATCCACTCCTTATGAGATCTGCATATAAAGGCCATGATCCCACAAAAATCGTTTTTAAATTCACCATAACTTCTTGGACGAGAGTGTTCGAGATGGCCCTGTAAAACCAACCCCAGACGAAGGCCGCTCCTTGTGTTGTAGGTGCCTTTCAGCCAGTTAGTCACTGTGCCTTATAATTGTGCGTAAATTGTCATTAACACATGCCATCAGTCCTCTTTCACTCTACCTGATAGCTGTTCCATGCGCATTATCAATTTCTTTTCTCATGTCTGCATCACACCAGAACATCCTTGAAGTCAGTTTTGTGTAGAACCGTACTTCCATCTTGCTGTCCGTCTCCAGTTTCCATCAAGTGCACACGAGTATATCTGGTTGGAGTGATGGACCATAGTTGGACTACTACCATTCCTGCAGTACCTTGTAATTGTAAGACAACTTATACCGGCTTGTCTGGCTCCATGTCAACTGCAAACTCTATCATGTAATCAAACCCATGTCGGACTCAGTTGAAAAAGATACAGGTCACTGAGTTCGGTAGTATGTGGTAGGGTTGATGGGGTGGTGTTATTGTAGGGCTACATGGCGTGTACTAGCGCGAACGTCAGCAGACGGAGAAGCTACTTGCCTAGCTAGGTTTGCTGAAGTACGACTCCGGCAAACTGATGAAGCGGTTGTGATTTATTTACTTGACGCTGCTGCTGTGTGCCCATAAACAGCCGTACTGTGGTATTTTTGTTTATCATGACCATCCATGCGTACACTTGAAGAACGGTTAGTTTTCATGACCGGATACTGTTTTCTCGGAATTGATTGTCGCTCAAAAAGGGTCGAGTTGGTGATCATTGGCTGTTAGCTCGAGATAGCTTTACGGTTATGACACGTGGTTGCTGACCAGAAGGCTTGTGGTTCTATCCCAACCCTGAGTTTTAGGTTATTCTTCAGGTTCGGAAAACCTGTCAAATATCAACCTTGGTGCTTCTTCCTTCGAGTTGCGTGAGATGCCTCAGTGGCTAGAGCGTGAATTTACTGACCTGAAGGTCCGTGGTTCGAACCCGACCTCTGCCTCTCGACTTCCCCTGTCTAGGCTCGGGCAACCTGGCAGTATCCCAGCCCTCGTGCTTCCTTCTGGTGGCATGGCAGCTAGGCACCCAAAAGGTGTTACAGCTGAACGACGTGGCTGAACAAACTCCCAAACTTAATTTGCTGTGGTATGAACTCTTACTCTGACTATCAAATGGCACTGTGATTTAGTTCGTTCGAAATGGAGGGTTCCTAAAACAGCGGACCACATAAAAGTGCTGGAATACATGACTTTAAACACACTACTATTCAGTCGCTATAACACTTATCCCCCAAGCCAAGCGCCTGAGTGCTCCGCCGTACAGTGTATACGGCGCCAATAGTTGAAGGCCCAAGAGAACTTGCAATAAATATCAGGTTTCTCTTTCTGGGGAAGACAAGGTGAAGTTTTCTGTGAAGAATAAAAAGATATGAATCGCTTAAGGCCATCCCATCTTCAGTGAAGACCCTAAACAACATTTGCACGAAAGATCTGATCTCAACGAAGTCTTGGTTCAGGCAAAAAGTGGTTGTGAATGGTGCTCACATATTGTTTCTCAGTAGTTGCTGGACTTGGACGCAGTGGAAGTCGTCGCGTTACTTGGCGTTACCTACTGGCGAACGACCATGTCGCCGGATCGATCACATAGCAATTAGCTACTGAAAGCTGGCTTTCGTTTTTTACTGCCGTTCTGTCTGGGGTACATATACCCATTCGGATCATGCTCTCATCCGGTGTAAACTTTCGAAAACTTAACAACAAACAAAGTTTTCATTTAGCCCTCGAGAACCACGGTTATCAAAGCCGTCTATACGAAGCTTTAAAAGCTCAGATGTCAATTGTAACTGAGACCAGATAAGCGCCGCCATAAAATATGACATGAAATTCGGTATTTGTTGTTTCTTGCTGTCCACCCAAGCACTGGATTCTGTAACCGTCAATGTTGCCCCTGGACAGTTGACAATATGTCACTTCGGATGCTCAGTTTAATTCAGCCGGCCCAACGTCGCCTCAAGCACAGTCTGCGTGCGGGTTGAACTTGGTGGAAACTTTTCGTTTTCAGTGTTCGAACACTAATGCACTTCGCACGGACCTGAGAAACACTTGAGACAGACGTATTTTGTCTCTCAGGAACACGTTTGTATGACGGCCGCACAGTTATCCACCCATAACTTCAACTTACCTCCAGCTGCCTGTTTCTGGAGGCCCTGCCATCACAAATACAGATCAAACAGGTGTTGTTTTGAGTGACAGATCTGCGATTGCATTATTACAACAAATCGTAATCGACGTTCGACTATGAACTGTTAGACTTATTGGATCATCTCGACCCGAAAATCGAGCTTTATTTGTTATTCCTGCTTGTACGTCCGGGTAGCGCATTGGTTAGCATTGCGGACTTTGGTTTCGTCGAACCGGGGTTCGAATCCCCGCATGACCGCCCTCGAATTGGCTGTCGTCCCCCATCTTTAAAACTGTGTACACGCGTTGCCCAATCAATGAAAGATGGACACCGCCTTTAACTTTCTACTGATCGCAGCTGCGGAACAACGAAAGATGGATTCTGTCAACGGAGGTCGTTTGACCACATGGTGACCACCGAACACAAATAGCCCACGCAGCAATCAGCTACCGATGAAAAGGATCAATCACTGTCTGTCGGTTCTCCTGGAATACCCGTGTGGGCTCTAATCATTTCTTATCCGTTGATGCCTATAGGATCTGGGCGGCTAAGGACGATTGGATTTGTCGGACAATACGCAGTTCGTATTCAGTAGGTAGTAAGAACAGGCGGGTAAAGACAGTAGATGCTGTATTGTCAACTGATTCTATGAACAAATAGGTTAAACATCGTGAATTAAGCAGAACGTACAATCAACAGTAGCGCAATCGGTAGGAGCCGAGAAAGGGGCAGCGGAGCGTTCTTGAAGTAATAACTCTTAAGTATCAAATAATATACGTGGCAAATATACGTGTAAATGGGCCGTATACAGATATGACAGCACAGAAGCCAGTCAGTACGTCCGGGAGGTAACGGAAACTGTCTGGAAAACGGGTGTCGGGTGAATTTGGCACAAATTAAGTATGCCTGCACTCTAGCTGACAGCGTGACGAAGTAGCACGTGTCAAACGGAAATGCGCGCTAAGGCCCGTTTAAAAAAATCCAGACCTAATACAAAGTTAATACAAAAATAGGCCCGTCGGACAAGTCGACTTGGTACAGTGGTTAGCGCACTTGTCTGCCGTCTGAGGGGTTCTGAGTTTGGCCTTCCGGGCGACCTGCTGTTCCGTCGGAGCAGGCACTTGAAAATAAGTATAGTTGACACGAAATTGCAGGAAAAGACGGACACGCGACAAAATCTCGACATTGATAAGTAGAGGGTAACCGAACCTTAAACGGGAGCAAAAAGCCGAGAAACGAGCGGCAAGGAAGCAAAACAGGGTTACAATAAATGGGGTTAGTCATGAGTAGTTAAACAAATAGGCCTAATAACCGCTGACTGCCGTTTATTCACAGGAATCAACAATGTCTTTCATTACGCTTATTAGGTTTGCTTAGAATATGCATATCTCGATTAACAGATCAGAAGCTTGTGGGCTGAGAGATCAAACAACAACAGTCAACTAGAACAGGCTTCCTACAACATCTGCCTGTAGGCCCGATGTCAGATGTTAACGATCACCTGGGAGAGGTGTACATGATGCAGCAGCTTCTACCGGTAGTACAACCGAGCCAGCCCGTTCCAAGCATTGGGTCTCTGAGAATACCGCGGCTTTGCTGGAGATTCGGCGACAGATTTATTCCGGTCTTGACGACAACCTAAATCGAAGAATCATATGACGCCAGCTAGAACTAGGTGCCCGTGCAGGCTTGGAAATCTGCTAGGTCCAGAACGTCGAAGAGGTGGAAGAAACGAAAAATGCTGGAAAGGGTCGCAGGTTTCTACACTTGTGTCCACCTTTGATACGCACCAAACAAGAACGTTCGGGCCATAGTTCAGAATATTGTGAACAACAGATTAGTTGGCCATCTGCTACTTCTGCTCGGGACTGTTGGCCTCTGACAGCAACATGGACTGTGAATATGGAACCTCCTTCGTTCTTAGAAAAGTCCGAGTCTATATTCCTAACCAAGCGTCACCATGCTGCTTGTCCCGATGATCTCCTACCTGTCCTGTTTAAGGATGGCGGTGAATTCTGTAGTCAGTACCTGTTTAACTTATTGACTTCTGTCTGGGAGACAGGCCGTCCTAGACAACTGGGGTGGCCGGTAAAAGGGTATCATAAGGGTGCCAGTTTTACTCCCTTTGTAACAAAGCTACAGACGTCACTGATTCTTCATCTTAAGGCGTCAAGCGAAACACTGAGCCATGAGCTGCATGCCGATAGAGCGTACATCGATGACGTCTTCGCCCTCCGTCAAGTGTTAGAGCAGGGTCACGTGTACGACTGATCCTCAATATCGGTGTCGCTGGACCTCCAGAGTGTTTTGGGTTTTGTCGATCTGTGTTTACTTCTAACGACGTCAGCTCAACAAGGGATGCCACGGAAGTTGGTGAACGTAGTCCGGTCCCTATATATTCACACACTGCTATGCTTGGGAAGGTGTACTATGAGCGCTCCATAAGTTTCCCTACGTTTGTTCAACTTCGTCATGGATAAAATATTGAAGGGTTTTCAAAATCCCGGCGTTCAAATCCTCACTGGTGAGAACCTGGTCGATTTGCAGTACGTATACCACATCGTCGTAATTATAAGGACGAAGTCTAAGCACAAGCACTGTCGAATAAACTGACCGTCATCCTACCATCCTTCGACATTTGTCTTACATCAGTGAGTTGGGAAATCACAATCCAGAATGTTTAGTCTCTGAGCGTGCTCTTACAATTCAAAGAGATGCACTGGAAGTTGTAGAGAATTTTGCATGCCTCTGTAGTAGTATTAACTTTGACGGTAGTCTGTCTGATTACATTAGTGCATTAAACGAGACACACGAATCACTTGTGGTGTCAAAAAAGTAACCACTGTATCTTAAGTTTCGTACGCACCGGGCTACAGCAGGGGCTGTGATGTTGGGTGCTTGTGAAACATGGGATCTGCGGGCAAATAGTCTGAGGTGTCCTCAGGATTTTCGCCACCGATGTGTCACGAGCGCTGTTGGTGTTCATAGCACTGATGGATTCCTAATGATATACTTAGAAAACGGGAGTTCGGTTATGTAGCAGTCGCGAGAGCATCCTATGGCTTTTGCATGTGCTAATAATGCCGAATTGTCGCCTATAGAAACGAGTACTGTTTTGCGTACCCTTCTCAGAATGCGCAATCTGTGATGTGAACTTTGACTCCCCATTGCCGTCCTTGTAGTTGGCTGGAGACGTCAGTGGCGTTCGTGCTGTTAGCTTCCTTCCAGATTGTTTATGTGAGCGTTTGGAGTTGTAGCACTTGAAAATACTTCCAGTAAGTTAGCACTAGGTCAGTTTCCCACTCAGTGTTTTTTTCCTTCAAGGTTTTAGTCTTACTTAGGTGGACATCCTGTTTTTATGGCAGCCAGGCATCAGTGTCACCAATCATGTTACTGTCTCGGACGATGGTAATGATGTTGGTAGAGAGGAAGGGCTGAAAAACAGAAATAACCACTTTCATCAGGGCTTTCTAACGCTGATCTTCCAGTTCACATTTTTTCGGACGCAATTTCGTTGTCTATAATGAATAAGTACGGGGATTTTACTGGTGCACACAATGTTGCAGGTGGATACGCAAGAGTCTGAAAAGTGTCTCGGTACTGACCAATCTGTTTATGAGTAGCCAATAGTGAACAAAAAGGCAATGACTAGCAATTATCTGTAACAAAAGTGGCCAACCCCCTAGCCTTTGTATAACGTCCACTGATCGAACAATCACGTATGATTCGCACCTTGTTGGTTTTGCACAGTGTAAGCAGTCCTCGAAATCGAGGAGTTTCGCCCCTTATAGCGCTTTTTTAGTGCGCGATGTCTTGGAGATTCTCGAGAGGGTCACGTGATCAACCATTAACGAATGCAACCAAGCTACCAATATTCTGGCAAGCTTCCACCATGCTTAAACTTCAGACGTGTTACTCCCCATATGTGATTACTGTTTCTATCCGGTCGGTTTTTCCCATGAGGTAAACTTATCTGCACTTTTAATCTTTCTCGATCTCAATCGATTGGTCTGCTGACCGTACGACAAATGTTTCTGCTGCGGTGGTAGTGGGAGTAAATATCCCTATGTACAACTAAAGTAGGTTGTATTTTTTCCGTCTCTAATTAAAGTTCCCGTATCTATGACCTGTTACTTCCCATGACCAGCCCACGGTACTCACGCGTACGGTCAATCTGTCTGCACCGACTGTTACTGATTTTGTGGAAGATGGGTACAACCTGGAGAATACGGAGTTGTTCATTCCATACAGCCGTGGCAACGAGGCTTCTGAACGAGGCCTTTCCGTTTCAAATTCGGTAAACCACTTTACAGCCCAGGCAGCTGAAGCGTCCATGGATCTGATGAGTGATGAGCTGTCACAGGCTGACAAGTAAGCTCTTTCCCTGTTTTACTACCCTTTTTGCCTAGCATTGGGACTTGCTGGTTTTGTATTGATTTCTACCTGTTACACCTAGACCAATTCACCGGTCAGGTCAAGAAGGACCTGTTGCCTCTGAGGGACAGATTAACAACACTCACTGGCACAAAGCGTTGAGCGGTTCAGTCAACTGGTAAACCGTGGTGTCAGGAGAGTCAGATTCATGAAAACAACCCCTTGTTGTCCGGAACTTACTGCAAACCGCCATCTTTGTCGAAATCGCTTCAGAAAGACCGCCGAGCCTCCGGGCCAAAACATTCAGCTACTGATTACACTCTCGCACAGCCAGTCATGGGCGATGCTCGAGTGTTCAGGCATGTCCTAGAAGCAATGGAAAGCAGCAACTCAGCACCGACTGGGTAGCCTTGATCCAGGGTCGAAAATGCTTTTGAACTATTTCGGTGCTCCTCGAAATTTTGCACTCGCTTGTTTGCAATATATATATATATATATATACTTTTATATATATACTTTATACTGATATTGTATTGACAGATATTATACTGTCCGTTCATTTGAGTGGATTGTTTACGAACCTCTTCCAGTACTTAGTCCTCACATTCTGGACTATTCCCTCATCTAACGAATGAAGTTTTACACGTATTTTGAGAGAGAAGGAGTACCTTTAAGAGCTCCTCAACAGTGGGGAATGAGCAATGCCTTCCTCCTCCAAACGGCTAGCTACTTATTCAACTTGATAAACAAGTGTCGAAAATCTCCCTCATAGTCCAAGTATTTTGGCTCGCCTAATAATCTTTTCACATGTATCTCGAAACACCTGAGACCAATGCTTTTTCGCGATGATAATTGACATTCTCCTCTCTTCGAGTGCACCGCAACACAATTGTATGGTGATCCGATTCCTAATTTTCGGCTTCCGATATTGCTTGACCCTTCACGCGCAGGCTTCTAGTCGGCACTCATCCGCACAATAATCCACCTAAATATACCTGCTTCCCTGTACACAATTCCTGCACCCTGTTCAGTCACATTGACTGGATCAGCTTCTCCGTGGAAAGCTTTGTTGTGATTTGTGCATACAAACGCCACTTGCTTCGAACTTTTCTCGGCCGAGTTCTCTGGCAACCTTGATCACTTTCCTTGTTAGTAATACAGTCACCGGTAGATTTCTACAGCCTGCATCCATCAGCTTTTCTAAGACAAACTTACTCAGTTCGTGATGTGAGGACGTACGTGCGTAGAGTTGAATCCAGATCTCTGGTGGACAATTATGTTGCCTTCATCCCTCGGTGTCCCCCAAACTGGGTGGCAACTGACACTCGTGCTCCGAGAAATCGTGCCAGAATACCTCCCCTCCCCTCATGTGTCCTTCAAAGTTGGAAATTTTCATGTCGGAACCATGACCTGGCGCCAAATGAGGCAAGCTTGCAGCAGGTTGTTATTGCAAAGCTCAATGAAACATCGTTACTTACTCAACTAGTAGTGAGAAAGAGTGTCAACCCAACCTGCAAGGTCGCACTGTTTCTACGGTAGATTATTACACTGACCAGGTCGCCAGGCCGTCAGCGACTGTTTAGGTCACTGTTGACAATATCAGGTTCGATCACACCGTTACCGTACATGTGTATGCCTTAAGTGCAATCGAGATGACATGTAGCAGAAACGTAACCGTAATGGTACGGTGGCATAGGAGTCGCCAGAAGGTCCAGTGCCAATTTAATGTGAATAGGTTCAGTGAGGCTGAATGGCAATTACTATGGAAATGACTATACAACAAGCGCACCGGCTACAGTAGGACCAGGATCATTTCATCCAGTGGTAAAAGCCTAATGATCACACATTAGGAACTTCCTTTTTTCACGGAGAGAAGATACTGGCGCTTATAAACCTTTTCTTACTGTAAATAGTTAATTTTCCTTCGTGAGTTATTCTAACGTGAACTTCACAAGGGAACCACCTTTTTTGCTCGCGGCCTTACTGCAGAGCAACTACTAAATCGTTTTGCCGGATGAATTTTAATTTCGAACGCAATCCAGGACCACTTTTCTTCATTCTTTTCTATTTATATTCGTACGCTTATCAGGCTTCGTCCGGTGGGCTCACGACTGAGAAAACAAGTGTGGGATCGAAAAAGGAAACGATACGTGGATTCCGAAGCTGCAGAGGGAAAGGCTAATTTGAAACGAATCAAAACTGAGAGTGGCATTTGGATTCCAGCTTCATACAAGACAGACAGGTAAATACGACAAGCGACTAAATTTCTCACCTATGTTGAGTTTCTAAATGGATTCCGGATAGTCTCAGGAGTCAAAGATGTGCTTGTGCGTCAGTGAAGTTAAACAGGAATTCAAAAGGATTTTTCTGTAGGTGAATTGTGATAGCAGTCTATTCTAGATGAATTACGTGGTGCCTGTGCTTCAGCAGCAAGTCAGTTTGTTAATCACTGCATAGTGAATACACACCGTATTTGGATTTCAAGATAGCGTTGAAATCGGTGGAAGGATCTCCTGATCTGGAAATCTCTTGATTCCTAATTTTTTCCATTTGCCCTCATCCTGGCAAGTTTGGTTCCATTTCAGCCCTCATACTATAGGTAGCCTGAAGTATGCAGCATAGCTGTGGTTTGGTTTTTTGGTTGATTACCAAATGATCGAAAGTCTACAAATAGCCCCCAAATTTATGTTCTCAGAAAAGTCCTTTCGCCGTTCCTAGTATTGGTCTATGCGTTTACGTGCTTTACAAAAATCCAGATATAACCAGTGGATCAAACGCTCCAACGTGGATCAGGGAGCGCCCGACTCTGGCAGGAACGTGGAGGATATCTCGCAACCGCACACTTCCTTTTCCGCACGGTTTGGTGGTGTTGTAGAGTTCCCGGAAGAGCCTGAAGAACCAAAGAAAAAACCAAGGGGCCGTTTCGAAGCTAAGCGCAGTGCACAAGCTGTTGATCACAAGGGCTTCAAGGCTCCCGCAAGCAAAGGGAAATCCGCAGATGAAGCTCATGGAACGAAATTCAAAGTACTGGGAACAAAGCCCTGGTGTGAGTAGTTCCCCGTTTTTTCCAGTTTTTTCGATGTCCATTTTTCATCAAGTTGACCGAGTTGGAAGGAAGTGTGGATGAATCCGGTGAATATCTAATTGTGAAAGCCGCGTAATATGGCCAAAAAGACACGCTAATGGAGGGAGTTGAATCGCGGACCTTCCGTTTACAGGAGTGGCGCTTCGAGTTTCAAGGTTTTCCAAACCCATCTTCGTGTGTACGTAACAAACAACTGTAACTATCTCAGGTTTCAGTTCAAGGATCTTCCGACAAGGCAGTGCCATCGTCTGCGTGCTGGAATAAAATAGGGAGATAGGAAGGAACCAACTGGCCTTGCTTCTTGGTTCGAACTTACCTCCAACCCTTCGGTTGCTTCTGTCTAGGCCTTAGCCAACGGGCAGCATCTTCGTCCCCGTGTTTTCGAAGTTTTGCACCAAGACCATGCCATAGCTGAACGGCTTGCGTCCATGAGCATATAAATGCTTATCACCCGGAGGAGACTGTTTATTGCCTTCTAATTCAAATCGCGGATCACTTTACTTGCAGACTGTCAACGGATGTTCGGTAAACAAAATAGAATCGGTCCCTATATGATCCAGCCTCTCTTTTGGTTCGAGATCCCTATGGCCGAACAAGTTCGCCCAAAGGAAAATCGTTCCGCATTTATAATCTTTGAGTGGGATGTGGAAATGCAACTTTACCTGTCGTGTGAATTATGCGGTTACTTTCGGAGGACACAAAGCCTTATAATGTCCTGCATAATGGATTAGAGATTTTTTTTAGATTGTAACGAAGTGAGTCAACTTACCCGACGCCAACATGAACAGATGCCCTTACACAACCCCTAACAGGTATAAAGAATAACTTATTCCCGTTAAGGACAGTCTCTGAATTCTCATAGCCGTTTTTGTCCGATGATCTTCATATTCAGGAACTTGTTTACTATTTCCAGGCTTGATGGGCAGCACCAACAATACCATAAACGTCCGGAAAGCTGTTTCTGTGTGGTTATTTTTTGTAATATCGATGTATATGTGGCAAGAATCGGTATCTAGAAAGTGATGTCTCCCCGAGGGATAGTATGGCGTCCGCATATTCACCATAGAGCATTTCAAAAGTGCTTTGAATAGCGCGGTGAGCGCCTTCTGACGGTAGTGCGCACATATTTGATTGCATAAATTTTCACCCCAGACTTTGGGTATGAAACTCTGTCCGGGACATACTTATCTGCTTTAGCGGAATATTTATCAAAGAGTTTTCAGCAACTTTATGAGTAGTTTCCCTTATGAGAACATTTATCCCTTTTTGCAGATCATCGTGCCTATGCTCATCAGAAAGAAAAAGCTCAACTCACATTGGATGCGCAAAAAATACGAATGCCTAAAGGCAGTCGTACGTTTGGGCAACTACGTAAACCTGAACAAATCTTGAAACAACGTCGATTGCGCGCCAAAATGCGTCAGGCTGCCCATAAAAAGAAGACACAAAAACATGGTGGACCTTCTCACAAGACAAAGATGGGAAAAAAGTTGCCATTCAAAAGGTCACATAAATAGACTGACTTTTCTGCTTGAACTAATTGAATCATTTTTTGAAAAACTGATCTGTAAATAAAGTGATCGCTGAACCGCCTCACCGCTACACTACGAACACAACATAACCGTTCTTTTCTTGCCTTATTTCCAAAATGTGACTGCAGTGACTGGTTCCGTCACTGCAGATATCTGCTGGTGAGAACGCTGTCGACCAGGAGCACGTAGGCTAGGGTCACGTACAGACCACCTTTGAGTAAACCGAATATCATCGTACTATCTTTCCGGGTCCACCCTCCACCTACAAAGTGCAAGGGGGCGAGATGGCTCAGTGGTTAGAGTGCGGATTCACTGACCGGAAGGTCCGTAGTTCTAACTCGACCTCTAACTCTCGACTTCCCCTGTCTAGGCTTGGGCAACCTGGCAGTATCCCAGCCCTCGTGCTTCCTTCGGGTGGCATGGCAGCTAGGCACCGAAAGGGTGTTACAGCTAGACGATTATTTATTATTATTATCTACAAAGTGCAAAGTCATACTTCGGAACGTGCCCCTCACCATCCAATGAGAGAGCATTGGAGGGTGTGGAGAATTTCACTCACCTGGGTGGTTGAACTGTCTCAGACGAAAGTGTCTGATAACTCAGTTTTCGAATCTTAAAGGTCTGAATCACATTTGCGAACTTGCGTCACTTTTGACGTCAAAAAGACATTTCAACGAGTATCAATGTTCGTGTTTACCAGTCTGTAGTGGGGGCTGCGTTGTGTGGTTGCGATATATGGCCTCTGCGGATACATGATTTAATTCGTCTTCAGGTTTTTGACCACCAATACCCCAGAAGGGCTGCTGGTGTCGGATGGCGCAACGAATTCGTAACGAGGTAGTCAACAAGCGCGTATTCGTTTGTGCGTTGGGTACTTCAGTCACGGAAGGCATCCAAAACCATCAATCGCTGTTGCTCGGCCATGTGCTACGAATGCGGAATCATCGCTAACTCAGACTAGCACTGTTCTCCGTACGTTTTTCAGGAATGGTAAAAACTGCGAGGTGGACCACTGTGACTTAGCAGAGAGGTGTTGAATGGATTACAAAGGGCTTGTTGCTGTGCTGTCCGGCAGGTCTCCTGACCCTATTTGTACTTGGCTGAAGATATTGCAAGAAATGGAAGTTCGTGTCTTCAGTTTCTTTATAGGTTGTCTGTTTGAGCGTTTGGTGGTGTGTCCTTCAGAATGCTTGCGATAGGCTAGCACCAGGTTCCTCCCCCATCCAGTGTTTGCATTCTTACTGTGAGGCTTTAAATACAATAAGATTAACATTCCGCATATGGCCTCGGTTATCACTCACCGGGATCATCACTGTTCTTTTCCCAGTGCATTTCTTTAACCCGAGGAAATGTGTGGTGGAACGCAACCGCTCACATCCGACACTACGCGTTCCCTCGTCTCCTTCCTCTGTTTTTGTCGCGCCCCTCAATGTGCAAACATTCAGGGACGAGCTTGATACCTTGCCAATGGATTTTTACCGCATTCCCGAAACCCCAAAACAAGTTTTTTTCCAATCCTTCACAATGTTTTCATCGCTCATGGTTGTAGGGCGTTCAAGCGCCAGTATGTATTACTGGTGGCAATGATGACTTCTTGAGCTGTGGCTTCCTCGCGTAAAGACTTTAAAATGCGTTCCATTGTTCTCGCACCAAATGACCATCCTTTGGCACATGTTATTTATACCCCATCGTTCAGGTTTCGATGAGGATCTGGTTAAATGGGTTTAGAGTAACGTTTGACTAAAACTCTAAGCTTCCGGTAGATCTCTGTTGAAATGTGGTTCCCACCAAAGATTAGATAGAATCAGTCAGGACGAATTCCCTAGATAACCAGCGTTTCACTGAAGCTTACACAGACCAACCGATAGTCAAACAAGTACAGGCAATCCTCAGCCAGCACAGTACACACGGTTTGACGGAATTCACCAATATTTGTCGGAACGTTACCCAGCGCATCTTCATCTAAGAACCTGTGTATCACCAAAATTTAACTAACACGCACCAGACCTGAGCCAGGTCGGCCTACAGTGCAGTTTACGGGCCTATGTATTCGATAGTAATTAACGCTGCCACGAATGGTGAAGTAAGAAACAACAAGCAGGCTTCGTAACACTCTTCCTGCAAGCATATACGTGGAAAGAAGTACGAGATTTTACCGTGTCTGAAAAGGGAATAGCTGCCAAAACTACGAGTATCCCGCCACAATATATACATGGTCAAAACCCTTCGTGTAAGTGGGAAGCGATAGTAGCCGTCAGATAAGCCAAGTTAAAAAAAGAGTTGGTTGTGACAAACCCAGGGAAAGGTGTGTGGTTTTGGCTAGACCCAAACCAAGTGCTCCAACCAAACTCCAAAGGAAGCTTGGTTAGAGAGCAACGCAGCAGATAAACGCAACCGACCGTTGGACCACCGTGAAGAAGAGTTCACAATACCCACTCATCTGAACAAAGCGAGCAGTTATCAACGAAGGTCGATTGTGTTGAAATAAACCGAGAGCGAGAGGATTTTTGAGCGCTACTTAGGTAAGATTAAGGAGCACGGGCAACTGTGCCTTGAGGAAGAAGAAGTGGTGCCACGCTTGAATGGACACCAGGATAAAGAATCAGCGACGTTAGGGGCTGTAACGTGGAAATGCTAGCTGCAGGAATGACATTAGTCAACTTCTAAAAAAATAAACCCCAAGTTCTGTTAGACTACGAACGCTATGATTGTAAACCTAAGTGCCAAAAATCAAGATAACGCAACATACCGCATATGGGAACTATTGGTGAGTGAGGCTTGACAACAATCCTGGACAAGATTCCTTGTTTGCATCTGAAACCCCTTTAGGAAACACAATGGGATTTTTAGGAAGTAATGTAATAATTTCCCTCATTAATTTGTGGGAACGAATGGAGAAATTTGGGAAGACTGCTCAGTTGACTCGATATACGTGTTTTCGACCGGCTCAACCACACAACCTCTGTTGGTACGGACCCACAGACATGCTGGAACACTTTGTCGTAACACGAAAAATCTAAAAAATTGAGAAGCCTAATGACGGATAAAAATGCAGGAAATTGAACAACACGATGCGTAGAAGTTACGGGGACCGGTCGGTGGCTTGGCATAATTTTCTGACCTTCCTAATGGATATCCTTCATCAGGCGATTTTCTCGGAACCATTCACGGACACAAACACAGAATCCCTTATGTACCTCTGCTCGCTGTCGCAATACCTCTGTCTGGAGGTAGATTAAGGTGTCGAAAGAATATCGGTGTACACGCGAGCTCCAAAAACGCTGTGGTTGGGAATGCAAAGCATTTACCACGGACTAAGAATCTTACATTCTTCACTACCGTAGCTACCAAAAGACAACCAGGAATCTGCTGGCTTACTTATGGCCCAGATACCGCAGTGACCACCGGAGCAGCTGAGAGAGTCTGTGCCAGCCATCGATATCCCTCAGAGTTACACTGTGTCTGATAACCCAGAGACGCACAAAACCCTGGAAGGTTGGTGCCTGGGGACTTTTAAATCCCGGCATTTAGACTTGCAACTTTTTGCGTCTATGATTTTTACTGACACTTATCTTAACTTTGTGCCTGAAGCGGTAACACTGGCCAAATAGTTCGTTGAAAGCACTGGGGAAATGCAACAACTCTAATCACTGTGTGTTGAGTATAAAAACGCTATCCGTCGGGAAGATGCGAAATTCCACAGCCACTATTTTCCTTATTGGCGTATTGACCATCGACCAGTCCCGGAGTGGAAAACGCATTTATAACATACTTTTGTGAACAAACAATACAGTACAACCAGTACAAGTTGGATGCCATAAAAAGAGAGCGATTGACACTGTGACCACCTTCGCTGCTTGCCTTGGTCTGGTGTCTGTAATGTGACCGACTTATGATGCCAACAGTGTAGCAGTATTTGGTGCCCACTGGTATCCACAGATCTCCCTGAACTTGCAGTGCCTCATCCATGATCTTGAAGCGTTCACCGTATTTTCCGAGGGTAACACAACGTATTTTTTCGTTGCGCATCCGATGAGCGTGCAAACAAGGATCCTGGAACGGAGCCCACACACAGGAACTTTTAGGTCCTTGCGTTTTTCAGTAGGATCGACAGTTACCTCGCTGTTACAAACGGATGTTCAATAATTACTATTTCTGACAGGGTTCAGAGCATTCGCTATACCAATTTAATGTTCAAATTGATATTCGGGTGCTGTAGGCCACAACAATTCCGAAAAACGATGCATACTACCGAATGAGTTAGCTACTTGAGATGTTGACGCGCAGGTAAGGTGCCCCAGGTATACAGAACGATTATTCAGTACAAGGAATCAGTCAACTGTTGGTTTGCTTGTCTTCCGGATTGTCTTGCTGCGATATATGCTGCGTCAAATTTACACATCGCGTCCAATGCGAATCGAACCGTTCATAAGTCCTTTACTGACAAGGCGACGAAATGTTTTGTGAAACCCAAAAATGTGGCGGCCTCGTCATAAACGTCCCAGAATGTATTCTATTTACTCGCAGAAGCCGCTGAACCTTCAGAACGTGATATACGACCACAGACGTCGGATATCCTCCCCGGCAGTGAGCTCTGTTCGATGGCAGACTGAGTCCAAGATGCATGGTTTTCAGGATAATTAGGGCCGCGTTATGTCTTTCGTCAAAGTATTTAGATAAGACCGGAGTTAGCATTCCAAATGCCATCCGGTATGGTTCTATGGCGTACAGATGTGTGCACGCGAAAACTGCGTGGCAAATTTCCGTGGGCGGCTTTAAGGTTTTATCCGTTGATCCGGCCGGAATCATCTTTAGTTTTGCCTATTTTGATTGCTGTTTGTGCATGGGTGTGGCACATAGAGATGGCCGCCTGGTTAACAATAGCATCTACATACTACCTGCATCGACCGTCGCTCAGCATTCGTAAAGTGGGAATGAATTCAAGGTTACCACCTCATGGCGAAGGATGTTTACGTCTAATGAATTGTTCTGCAAACTATCTGCATGGGTGATTTGCTTAAGTGGGCGAAACTTCAGGGTCATCAATCACCACCGACTGTGAACACGGTGTCCAATGTAGCTGAGCCTTAGATGCACACCCGAAATTTCCCTGAAACCATGGTTCAAAAGACGGAAACATCAACATAAAGCTTTATTATTTGATAGTCCATATTCGGGCCTTTGAAATCTATACATGCGGCCGCAGTTTTTTTTGAAGTTGTTTAAACGAACCCGGGGTCCACTGAGGGCGCGGAATTCGTACTTTAATGGCTGCTGATGGCTTCGCGTATAGTCTCCGTGAAAACGGTAAGAAATTTTTTGGAAAAGCTGGTTTCTTCACGTGTTTTCTCCTGTATTGGATTTGGAAATAATTTAAAAACGACATTAACAATAATCATGCCCTTTACGTCCACGCAATATCAAAATGGAGCGGCCATTCGCGACCTGTATATGGAATATTCTTCCATCATTTCGGCAGGCGTCCCGCCGAAGCCAAGGACTTCGTCACAGCTAGTATGTCTTTTTTGTTTTTTATGATGGTCAGCATGCGCTATATCTGGCGCAAGGCAAGGTCTGATCTTCACCGATATACCTAGCCACCAATAGTGCCGTTGGATGAATTATTGGGTTTTGGGCAGAAAAAGCAGACGGCACAATACGGTGGCTACTGCTTTCAATTCCTTGCACAAATTAAACGGACTGGGACGGTCTTGTGAGTGCACGTAACACGCTCGTCTGGGAAATAGTAGGGATATGGTGAACGGTTAAGCCATCAGACTGGGTATGGTAGTTGCGGTACAGTCATCGCGACGCCGTACTTGGGTTCGCGGACAGCCCCGTACATGAACATCTGGTGTGAGCCGTTTAGGGCTGTCATTGTAGTTAGGATATTCTTGGGTCAATCGAGGGTTCACGTTGGTTCGGTGTTGCCATTCAAACGAGGCAATAAGGCAGCCGTGTCCACATTGGAGACTAAAAATAGGAAAAAGTGTCAAAAAGGTCTGCTACAAAGCACTATGATGTGAGTCAGAATGCGGCCCGAAATGACAGACAGTCAAAAGTTGTCACAATTCCTGACTGCTTCAATCAGGCGACACTGCCATAGTTCAAAAACGATAACCGATATTCAGGTGCAGCTAATAGGTATGTGGTCGTTGCGAACTGGTGTGGGCATATGTGATTATGAGGGACGTGCATTGGCTAGATTGTGCGCAACTAAGGTAGCTCGGAGCTTGCAGAGACATGAGATCAGAGATATCTGGTGGTGTTGCGTGTTTGTACAATGAGCTGACCTCAGAATGGAGCTGTTACAGTCTAAAGAAAAGCGTGGAGCTTTGCAAAACCAGTTGCCTCTGAGGCGCCATATCGCGTGTATTTAGTGAGTCTCTTAGCATTTTCTGCTCTTTCTCAATGAATTTTTCGACTCATAGAGGAATTGCTCGGGATATATGCCACAACCAGGGCAAGCTCAGGCCGGAAGCACAGGCGTCCGAAAAAGGTGGCTTCTAGTGTGCTTCTAGTTAGTGGCCCGAATGTAATAAGATATCGCGAATTACGGTCATCGTTAATCGCTTACAATGGGCGAAATTTGCAGGCGGTTCAGCGGCTGAATTAATTCACTGAGCTTTCTAGAATCCACTGAGTGTTCGTGGAAGGGAAATATGCGAAAGTGCTACTCCTGAATATAATTTTCGCCATTTGTCTGCCTGACTGGGCGGATACTGAATTATTTTTTTGAACCTCGATAAATGCTTTTCCAAGTTATCGTCGCGGTAGATAACTCGTGCGAAGTTGGGAGAACATAAGGCTTTCAAATGTTGATGACCTATGAACGTACGTCAAGTTTGGTGATAATCTGCAGCGGAGTACCTGGCAAAACATGCCAGGATGATCATGCAGTCGATCATAGTGGTCATAGTACACGACTGACACGTGGCTAGGGATCCACGATGGCAACTCAGCTGGTCGACGCTCGCTGATTCAGTTCTACCGAGAAATGGCAAAGGTCAAAAGTATACGAGATGAAAAGTTCAATTTCATCGGTACTTTTGACTAGTATGCATATCCTGTCAGGAAGCGTATGGCCTGCTTCGCTAGCAGTGTTCATTGAGCGGCGTCTTCTGGAAAAGAGGCCTCAAATGTTCTTCAAAAATTTGACTACAGGGGAAACGGAAGGTGAGCTGGCGCTTCATAAAAGGCGGAACTGCTGTAACTCAGAAGTCCGCCGATGCCATGTACGAAAACAAGCCACCATATTAGACCTCGCTCGGAAAAACAAAAATGTGCTGTTTAAGTACATGAGACATCCCCGAAGAAATAGGCCAACCGCGTCCTCCTTGAGGGACAGAAACGGGGAACCCAAGAGTGGCCCGCTAGTGGCAGCTAAAGTCTACAGAGAACACAATGCATGCCTGTATTCTGCCCCAGTGACCACGTCACACCCAGTCTTGTCAAGACGTAACTACGAACGGCCTCCAACCAGCTTGCTCTCAACGGAGGAGGACATTCGGCAACTCTCGCACGAGATAAACCCGTTTTTGCGAGCTGACATCAGACGAGGGCTATCCAAGGTTCCTGAAGTAAACTTCGTTCACACTGGCGAACCATTTCTACCTGGTTTTTCGTCAGTCGCTCGACGAAGGTAATCTCCCTTTTGCTTGAAAGGAAGCGATTTTCACGCCAATACGGAAGACTAGTGACCAACTATCGCCTGGCAGCTACAGGCTTATAAGCCTCACCAGCGTGCCGTGCAAGGTGATGGAACGCATTCTGAATCAGACCATTCTAGATCACCTTACTACCAACAACTTGATATCTCCAGTTCAACACGGATTTCTCCCAACCCGTTCTTGCTTGACGAACATGCTCGTATTTATGGACAGCATAATCCAAGCTTACGATGAAGGACTCATATCAGATGCCATATTTTTTTAATTCTCGAAAGAATTCGGTCGAGTCCCACACGTCCCGCTGCTCCACAAACTCGAGTCATACGGGATCCAAGGAAAAATTCTACACTGGTTTAAGGCGTTCCCATCAGACAGAACATTCCGAGTGAAGGTAGGCTCGACCTACCCTTCACTTGCGCCGGTCCCCACTGAAGTTCCCCAAGGTTCCGTTTTGGTACTACTGATGTTACAGATAAAAGTCAACGACCTTACATATATTCTTGCAAGTCCATGTCTACTTTTTGCGGACGGCTTGAAATCCTGGAGCTCCAATGCCAGTGCCCTCCAAATGGATGTAGACGCTGCAAAGCACTGATCTTTGGACTAATACCTTCCTCTAAATGACGAAAATTGTGTCCATAGGTCGTTTGGAGGAGACTAACTGAACGCCATTGTCATGCATGGTAAGAATGGACGAGAAGACACCACGAGGATAGATGCCATAAACGATTAGGGTATCTGGCTCTCTGCAAACATGTCCTTCTCACTGCACCATGAGAAATCGGCTCAAAAGGCATTCGCCGTTCTACGGACGATTCGGCACACCTTCCCCCATATTACTCCCAAGGGCTTCCAAATACTCTATGAGGCCTACACCAACCAGGTTGTCTACTCAGGGTGCGCGAAGGACGTAACCCCGACTGAGCTTGTCCAACGGGCTGCTACGAAAATGGTTGCCGGCCTTAAATCCGTGGACTATGAAACGCCTCCCGTTGTACTCGACCTTTATGCCCTGGATATCTTCGCCTCCGAGAAGACCTAATACTCCCTTATGCCCTGTTTGAACGGGGTTTGGTCAACAGTTTTTCATCGTTGATCCAGGAACACACGGCTGGGACATGGTAAGAAGATTTTCAAGCTCAGGACGCACAAGTTTGTTGGACAAATTTTTTTCGCATTTTGTGCAGTAGCTCCTTGGAATAAGCTTCCTCCGACAGTTATCCACGCTACATCTAGCACCCAGCTCAAAGCACTGTTAGACGCTTTTTTATGCGAATCCTTGCGCCGGCAAGCTTACTGTCCCAAGCTGAGGGCTTAAAGAGCAGTGCTACACCCTGTGTATCAATCCGTGAATCCGTGAATCTGTGGGCTATTAACGACCCGAAATGAGAGAAAGACATAAGTTAGGTTATCGAAATATCACTATGAAGCAGTCGGGTGACAACCTGGGTGAAATACTGAATGCATAAAGGGAGCACTTCAGCGGCAACAATCTCGTTGGTGCAAGCGATCAATCCGGTCTTTACCCAGGAGATTAAGCTCACAAGCAGCAAGATAGACGATAGTACGGTCACGGCGGCCTGCTATCCCCAACTCACAAACAAATTCACCAAGCTACTGAAGCATACCTCCTGAAGCATTATTGGTGGCGTTCATTGTTGGCCTGAATTTCGGTGATCCGAACTACCTCCAGGTTCACCAGGAGCAATCGTATTATCGACAGCCGTATCGAGCTGCAATCGAATTGTGCTTCCGTTTGCTCTGATTGTAACATACTTGCAACGAGCATTGACCTGGCTGTCACATTTGGCAGGTATTGCGTTGAAGCAGGGTTCTAACCGGCTCCGTCTCTTTCATGACCCCCGGGCGTGGCTGCGCCTTCGACTAAATTTTCGCTTCCGGCACTGGCTTTCCTCGTGCCCACGTCGATTGCACACTTAACATTTGTGCTTTTCGTGGAGACATTCGCACAAAACGCTATTTGGCGCATTGCCAGCATGCTGACTGAGGCTTTGCTCCGTTCGAATCGGCCACCATGCGAGGTTACCTCGAATTCGCCTTGGCAATACTGAAAGCAGGTTTGGATAATGGTCTCTCCAAGATGGCCGCGTCATGTTTAAGGTTCAGAAGGCTTTGGCATTCATCAGTAATGGACTGCAGCGTTATCTCTGGAGTTCGTTCAATCTTGTTTAACGGCCTCGCTCTGATATAACTCTCTGAATACGACTGAAGGCCAAATATGAAAGAATACACTTGAACTGGTCCTCCACCATGGTGGTTAACTTGAATTGTTTACATTCAAGGTTGACTCTACCGGGATAAGTAACATAGCCTTCGGATTTCATTTTTCGCTAGTTTCATACGTTGGTGGCGAATTTTGAACAAAGCAGAACGCTCACCAAAATTGTTGAGAGTTGCTGCACAGTTTTGTCAAAACTGAGATGTTGTGTGTTCTTCGGCAAGATGAAGTTGGCATGCCGTGTGTATTCTGTTGTGCCAAGTTTTCTAAGCAATAAGCGCACTCTCCAGGCATTATCTCTGTGCTTCATTTTGACTTTGAAAATATCTTCGTAACGTGTGCCCCACGAATCGAAAGTTATACCGGCATCAGGGCCAAAATGGAACTCTGTGATGCTGTTGGCGATCGAGTCAACCGAATTTGTATCTGGAGCAGAATTTGGTGGTTGAACCTCAAGTTGATGCGTCAATGTTTCCACCAAGCGTAACCGCATCGCTCCAAACTAATTTTGTTGTTGCAGCAGAATTACTTTCAACGCTTCAGCAGCTCCGTGAGTTCGGGTGTCGCCAATTTGTTATATCTGACCGCTGTTCCTGATCCAGTGCCTAGTGCCGGAAATAACTCACCGACAAGAAACAAAACAGCATTTTTGCAAACAATCCAGCGGCAGTGCGCGAGTGGAAAAAACAAGCCTCAAGCTATTTTATTGGAAGGATACTGCCTGACACTGGTCCAACCTTGTATTGCGCTGTCTTGCTTTGATACATGCTGCCACGCTCTGCATAGTGAAGAGGCGTTGTCCGTCTGGTTAGCATCTAGCGGAGTTGAGGCTCTCAGTAGATTTCGGGCACTCAGGGGTTATCTTCATGAAGCTGACCTTTCTGATACACACAGACTTCCTGGACACGGTGCTGGGATTCTACGCTTTGGTCCATGTCAACATAAGACGCCTTCTTTGTGGACTGTTTAGCAGGCACACATGTGCGTTTTCTGGACTGACTGGGGGTTAGGCACCAAAAATAAGTCAGTCATCTGCGGACTCATTTTTAGGATAGGCCTGAAAGGCATCATTGCAAAGCCAGTAAGGATCACCATCACAACGGCCAACGTGATATGATATGCGATCCGTTGCACACCAGCGATCACTAGCACTAGTCGGCCGGTTACAAAGCACACAAAAGCCCATGCCTGTCTCTGGATGTAAACGTAAATTTGCCTCACTTTGTTTGTTCCAGCACGATGATAGTACAGTCTTGGTGATGGAGGTCTCAGGTGCCCCAAAAGGAGAGAGCACGCATACGTGGTTATTTGAGAGACAACGTTCAGTACGTAGCTAGCGCCCTCCGGTGTACCCCGTCGGTCGCAGTGACATGAGCGACTCGGTGTGGCAAGACACATTCTGTATGGCATGGCACAGTGTATCTGAGTGATGCACCCGGTTTTTCAGGCGACAGTTTGCGTTCTCCAGACGGTTGTTGGTCACAATACCGAAATGGACCATCCTGGATTGTGCGTGCGCAGACCATTTGCGGGTAGTGTAAAACCAGGTAGGCGTAAGGTAGGAGACGAATCATGGGCCCGTGCGGCGCAACTGTTGCAGATCTTGTGGGAACCTGCGCGCTAGTATTATGATAAACAAAACCTACTTTACGGCATCGTCCAGGCAAGGCATTTGGTGGACTAGTTATCGGCTTTTTGCAGAGTGTCTGTGACCAAAAATACATGGATGTTACATGATACATACGCGCTTTCTGATAGATTTTCTAATATGAAAGTACCACAACATGATATCGCAGTCGGACACTATTCTCGCTGACCGCATTTGTGCCCCAGTTTGACCATCACAACAGTCTTCACGGGATACTGTTCGCCAATTATTTTCCTGAAAAAGCCAAACAGTTTATGCGTGGGAGAAAACTGTTGGCTTTCCACGGAGGCCGGTACCCACTCCATGCGTGATCAGGAAGGCGTAGGGCTTGTGTCTACAGGCCAGATATTAATTGTTTTTAAAAACTTACCCAAAACGGTTCCTCGCACGTGTTCCTTTGACATTTATTACAGCCGGGAAGAGTAGGAACAACACTATCTGCTGCCACATGGAGAAGCATTTGTAGCTATAGCCACCTTCTCCTGATTGCCGCACTGGCACGCGTCCGGACTCGCAAAGATTTGCCAGGACCAAAGGCATATCATCTGCTACGGTAAAACCCATGTATACGTCGCTTACGCAACAGAGATGGCCGAAGATTCCGGAGGTATTTGTATACGTCCTGGATGGTAAGGACCTTGCCGAATTCATGGGCTACAAACTGCCGCACTTCACCCGACGGCATTCCATACTTCAGCGGGGCCCCATGGGTGCTAAACACCTCGTCGATCAAACGTTGCTTCACCGGAATCCATCAACCAATAAATTGGAAACCTTATGATTGCGTTCTAGATAGCAAGATGTGACTGTAAGATGGTCCCTTTGTCTCTTTAGACAAAAACTTACTAGACAGCCGGTGCTTCGGTACCACTTGCTATTAGCAGTGGCGCTCAACCTAATAGCTTTATGGATTGGTTGGTTTTGTTGACCGGCTGATACACTTGTAATACACCCACTTGTTACACAAAGCTCTGATTGCCCGATGCACGCATAAATACCACATAAGTTTTCTTTACGTATTCATTTAACGCCTTCGCAAATGCCACGAAAGCCGAAAACCGGGCATCCGCCAATTTTCCAACAAACACATGTGAGGCCACTCTTGAAGCCACGCCGCTCACTAGAAGCAAACTTAAATTATTTTGGGTGAAACTACGGGGTTTTCTAAGTTGTTACTTTAACGGGGACTTAGTCTAACCCGTTTGCAGGTTTTAGTAACATTTTGCCCATTGCATTTTGTTTACCTGAGCGAAATTTCCGGGTCATCAACCACTACGGATTCGCATTTCGTTACCGGCTTACGTGACAAAGCACAAAATAAAACCTGACATATCGTAGCATTCCGCGGTGTCCTTTACAAGTGAGATAACATCCACAGAATACCTATAGCAAATTCCATCCAGTAAAACAATGGAGCAACGCCCGCATGCGCAAAACTCCTCAGACGTAACCAAGTAGATGACTTTGTTCAGCAAACTTCGACACAAGACACCATTTCGGGAAGCTTGTTTCACGTCCAGCATATAAATTAAGGATAATCCGATGCACTATGCATTATTGACGGTAGTATGCACCTCTGCGGATGATTTCTATTATCTGATATACACAACTAATCGTTAGATAGCGCAATGTTGTTAAATAATGGCATGTTAAATATCAACACAACAATATCTTTCCCGTCGGAAATAATCGCACTCCTTAGATAGAATATGTCGTCAAGCCCAAGCACTTTGGAGGAGAATGAGGCCAACCATTGCCGGACATCAGGATAACTGTCTGCGTTGTCACCAACCTTGGCTAATTATCGTAACTGCTAGGTCCGCGTCCACGTGCGACGCTGATTATAAAGCCCCGACTATGCACGGTAACCTAATCCGATGGCCAGTGACAGCCCGTCACACTCATAACTTTACTCGGTGAAGCCTACGTTGTCTACTTACCGTAACTGCTAGGCCTGTGCATATGCGAGACGCTGAGTATGAGGCCCCAGCGGTGCACGGTTACCTAATCCGATGGCCAACAACGGGTCTCCACACTCATACGTGTTCACGTTTTCGCTCACCTTGGCTACTTATAGTAACTTCTGAACCCGTGCTCATGCACGCAGCCAATTATGAGGCTCAAACTATACATAATAGCCTAATACGTATACCTTCATATTCCTACATGTTGTCCGCCCGCCAAACCCATGCCTAAAAAATACACAATCACTTTTGGCGAATCATGCCTATAATAATAATACTCATTATTTCCAACTAGCGAGTGGCATACCGTCAGGCATGCTCACACGATTAGAGTCAGAATAAAGCACGACTGTGAGATTGGTGGGCACTGAGGAGTGCGCGAAAAAAAGGACAGTCAAAAACAGTGGGCAATATACTATGAAGGCTTTGTCAAGCCCAGACCGGCATGGGAAAGGAAACACAGTTGCCAGGACTTTACCTTACTTTTGAGGGAACATATCAAACTGAGACAGGGTCTCCTTGGCCTCACAATGCCTTTAGCTGAAAAACTTTTTAGAGTGAAATAAAACTTTTTGCGCCAAAATGTTGCATTTTGTTGCGTGTGTGCTCAAACGAAAAACCACCCCAATCTACGTGCATATTTTAGCAACTCCCCAAATTTCATTGTCCACTGAAGCGGCCTTACCTCCGGCGGGAAAATTCTGGTGGAATACTTTCCTAGCCTCACCGGGACCCGGAGCCTGGATGGGGCTCAAAAGTTTGGACTGGTACTCTAAACTCATTTGCCTGTCCGTTTTATTCCTTTAGGGACACGTCGTAGCTTTCGAAAATTCATTTCCATTGCGCGAATACTGAGCGCCGCTGCGACAAGATCAGACCGTTAGGGTTTGAAGGTGGCGGTCAAAAACAACGAAGGAGTGCGAAAGAGATGTATATATATGTATATATACAGGTTGAAGTCGCCCAGCAGAAAGTTAGACGAGTGAGGAAGGGCATGTGCAGTGGAGATGATACGGAAAAGGTCAGCAATAGAGGCGGGGGAGGTGGCCGGTGGTAGATAGATACATTCTACTAGTATAGGTCGTTTGGTCTGTTCTGTAGATATCCAAATGGTCTCTGGAATCCCTTCCAGGGAAGAATCATCATGATCCTGAGGTTCATGTTGCCGTCTATGCGTTTTGCTACTCCCTCCACGTCATCATCCCCACTTACGCTTTTTGTAACCTTGGCCATGAGCTCAACAGTCCAAGGTCAGGAGGCCTCAGCGGTGGTTTTAGGTTTAAGTTCAACTTGACCGGCTGGATGACGCCAACTATACTGCTTCACCAGATCTGATGTTCTGATTCCTCATTTTCAACCATTTACACTCTTCTTGTCATACGTCAAACAGGAAGCCTCTTGTTTTGCCCTCCCTCGCTTTGTTTTTGGCCCGCCACCTTCAAATCCTACCGACCTGACCTTGCTCGATGTTCTCTCCAAAAAAAAGC
>SJOL01006365.1:145143-180445 GCA_004794785.1 Opisthorchis felineus | reverse complement strand
AGAGTCACGAAAAGCGTAAGTGGGGGAATATGCGGTACGGATAAATGGTAGTAGGAAACTCAGAATCACCGTGTGCAGTGAAACTGGAGAGTCTCACTAGTGTTGCTGCTGGAGCGGGGTCGGGTCTAAAAGTTCCTTGGGAGGAGTTCACGAAAACGCACAAGAAGGATTGCGAACTGCACGGAGAATGACTGACTTGGTGAGGGGTACAAAGTAAAGGACACCGAAAATGTTCAGATCCGATGGAGGGTTCAGCAAATTCGAATTGCCTCCCAGTGGCAACTTTGATTGTGGTTGTAAGTAAGGGAACGAAAGGGCGAGCGGGAGCGGTCAAAGTAAGGAGTGAACAGTTGCGGGTATGCTATCAACCTAGGTATGACAGTGCCGTGCCGTCACTGCACTGATACTTCAGTTTCTGGACAGCCCCGTGATGGACGTCATGATTGAGGTAGTTGGGCTGGGATGCGCAGTTTTGTGAGCAGCGGGATGTTGTGGGCTTTCCAGGGGGTTCCGCAGGGTGGGCAAGACCAGTGTAATATCGCAGGTAGTATTTGTTTTTTTCGGTCGGGGATCCCTTCAGATTTAACGCACAGATTGAGTGGAGTGGATAATGGCCACACAGGACATCTATAGCACGTATTACCGCAGGTCGAAGCTTGGGAAGAGGCGTTGCAGGTGTCTCGTGGTAACACCGGATTGACAGTCTGCTGCAAATGGTTCACTTTATCACGGTGTGACGGTTTGTGTACCTCTCTGACACACTGAGCTAAGAGATTTCACTTTGACATTCACAGTGTTTCTCCTTCAAGGTTGGTTTGTGGACAGAGGTCTGACAAACACACTTGGGTGTTGGAACAGCCACGGCAACTTGTTCCTTAAAAGCGTTTACTGCTGTAGTGGTATGTTGGCACCTACCCACTACCTTGCGATCAAACTTTGCACCAAAGCTTTGGTTGAAGATCCCGATCATCCTTTTGTCTACCTGTGGGCGTCTGATGGTATCCCACTGCGCACAACGATGAACGTCACAACCAAAAGTACCATCATACCACGTCGGCTGTTGCGTGGTCTCAGCAGTCGAACTGTCTTGCTGCATTCATCAAGGCAAGTAAGCGAAAACAGGCTACTGCTGGCACCACCTTGTACTTTCACACATTCCTCTTCTAACCTATCCCACTTCAAGTCGAATGCTCTCCCCAAAGATCCCAGCACTAGGACTGGCCGCTTTGCTCACCATGCATCACTCTCAGCTGCAGCTTCTGTAAGTCCAGACACTGAACATGCAGGGCAACAAGCGGCTCTTGCTCGTCGCTGGATTTCCTTTGCAGTGATGCACTCCGTCTGCAGAACGCAAGCACTGTAATTGAACTGACTGCTCCCTCGCTCTCATTCCGCGTCCTGCTGCGAACTTGTGGTGACGCGAAGGCCACCGCTTGTTTGGGCCCAGTTGGGTTGTCGTCTTGCGTTGGACACGGAACGCACTGGCAACTGAGAGCACCCGCTTCACATGTGTACCGATCTAAGCTTGCGCCTTCGCAGTATAAATTTCCGGGACAACGGGAGTTGTCTGAAAACGTGGTGTCTACCAACAAACCTCCTCGAATCTAAGTAGTCCACTGCCATCAGTTACCGGTGACGAGGATGGCGAGGGTCGATCACAGTCTGCCGCTCCCTCTAGAATACATGCGTGGACTTCGACAATACTGCTGCTCTTCATTGCGACTTTCAGGCATTGTATTTCAAGCAAGACGTACACACCTTGGCTAGCCATTGAGAATCCCATCGACCCAGAAATCAGGAAAACCTGTCGGGACCGGCTCCTCGACGGAAGCCTGTTGTCAGCGAAACAATCAAGAACGAAAGTGGCTCTGTGATACCCGACATAGAAGGACGTTCTAACCTTTGGGCAAAATACTCCGGCCGACAGTTCGGTTGACCGCCCGCTACCTCCATTCCGGACGGTTGGCCTGAAACCTGAACTGTGAACATGAAGCCCCCTTCAGTCTCAAAAGTGTCCGAGTGTAGTTATCTACTCAAGCGTCACCGTCCTCCTGGTTCTGACGTCCTGCCACCTATCATGTTCATGAGCTGGTGTCCTTCTAGCCTATCTGCGTCTCTTTGATAAAAAGAGACCGTCCCAAACGACTCTGGTGAGTCGATAATAGTGCCCATCTTCAACAAAACTTACAGTGAATTTAGTGACCACATAGGCGTTGTAACAAAACCTTTGGCATCACTGACTCTTCTTGTCTTAGGGCGGCACTGAAAACTTTGGCCCGTGAACACCGAGCTGAATTTCGATCGGATATAGGTTGTGTCGACCACATCTTCACACTCCGTCGGGTGTTACAGCAACGCCATATGTACGGATGACCCATAATCTTCGCGTTCCTTAACTTCAACTGTGCATTGGATTTTGTCAGTCGGTCAGTGCTCTTAACTACACATTCAAAACAGGACTGGGCGAGGTGGCTCAGTGGTTAGAGCGCGAATTTACTGACCGGAAGGTCCGTGGTTTGAACCTGACCTCTGCATCTCGACTTCTGTTCAAGCTTGGGCGACCTGGAAGTATCCCAGCTCTCGTGCTTTCTTCAGGTGGCATGGCAGTTGCGCACCGAAAGAATATAACAGCTAAACGGTTATTTATTTTTATTACTTGCCGCGGGATTTTTTATTAA
Organism: Opisthorchis felineus; assembly: GCA_004794785.1. Classification (NCBI taxonomy): domain Eukaryota; kingdom Metazoa; phylum Platyhelminthes; class Trematoda; order Opisthorchiida; family Opisthorchiidae; genus Opisthorchis; species Opisthorchis felineus. The sequence continues at coordinate 177,767 of SJOL01006365.1, read as the reverse complement.
CAAACACGAACTAAGCGGCTACAAGCCGTTAGACACGAAATTAAATATCTTACCTGCACAGTTTTTGAAAGGTGAACATTCTCAAGCGTCCTCTTGAACTTTCATGGACGTTCTTTGAATAATAAACAATAGTGAATGAATACTGCGTTGTGCCTGACACTAACAACCGACTCGCTACTTCCAGATCTCCGCTTTAGGGACACTCATATATATCGAGTTAACGAGCTAACGAAAACTCCGTCTAGCTCCAACTGAATGCCAGCTACTTTTTTTTAGCAAAGTCATACGAATTTTGGAAATGTGCGGACCACTTGCCGGCAAGTGGTTTAGGGATACCAGAATTCTTCAACTTCAAGACGGCGGATACCCAGTGGGTTTAATTAAGTGGCAACTAAGACGGGTGTTGGTTCCAACACCAAGACCCAACAAGGAGTGGGTTGGAACAGAAGTCGTCCCATACAAGACAGGGACATCTGAAGTCATCAGAAGGGCATTGAATACAGTTAACATTAGAGTAGCATCCCAGAACAGAAAGACTTTACGCTCAGCATTGATGCAGTTGAAGGATTGCTCCCCGGTTGATAGGATCAGGGACTGTGTATAAAATAAAATGCAACGACTGTACGAAGGTTTACATTGGGCAGACAGCCAGGGGATTGCACACACAGAATTGGTTAGCATAAACGATGCATAAACAGACCACCCAGAAACGTAGATGAATATCAGGCGATAGCCAAACACTCGGCAATGGCAGGGCAGGCACTAGACACTGGGCACGGAAAAGGTTTAGAACGTGTGGACATTTTGAGACGGGGGACTTAGATTCACACAACAGTGACCGGTGGCCGAGGCGGTGGAAATCGCCAAACATTCCGGTGTGAATAGAATAGAAGGCGTAGAACTGGCAAGCGTTTGGAGAGCGGTTTTAAATCAGCCGAAATGACAAGAGGCGGTGTGCAGCTATCAGTGAAATGGTCCTGGTCTAAAGGTACAAATCCAAGCAGAGTAACATCCACTTAACCACCCCCTTCCCCAAACCAAATCCAATTGACCCGGCACCCCTCAACGCACACAGGCCAACCAAATTTGTGGGCGACACCCAAGGGGAATATTCCACTGAGATGTCCTACATCGGAGCAGCAAGACCACAAAATCCTGACTCGAACTGATGACAAACTCCCCTAACCAATCTATCGTAAGTGTTAGTCATATCCACAACCAACAAACACGAACTTCAGACCGACACCCGAACTGATCAAGTCGGCTGGTCATAAGAAATCTTACGGTTAGGTTCTCTGACTACTTTAAAACCCGTTCAACCTGGTAACTTACTCACTTGGCCTGACGAAGTTTTTTTGTCAAAAGTAAAAAGTTGCCCATCAATAAATCCACTGACCGTTTACCAAACCTCTCTGGAACGAAGAGGTTGGGTGTTGTTGGTGCTGCTCGTATTTGCGGGTGGGGTTCCCGTAACGACCCCTGCACTTGGTTGTAGACTACAAAAAAGGGCGGCCGATTGACGTCAGTGGCGTGCGTGCCGTCGGTTTGTCTGCAGATTGTCTGTCTGAGCTGTCTGTCTGACAGCCTAAGCACCATGTCTCTTCCTCACTCACTTTTCTCTTGTTTTCCCTTCAAGGCTTGATTTATAAGTGACTCAACTCTGTGGGTTTACTTCATTGGAGCATCACTGTTCACACTGATGTTGATACCTCGAATGACGGATTGACGTTATTGAGGTCTTTTGAACGGTATTCACGCGCGACGGTTGTGGCCATGATACGTCCCAGACTGTGTTGGTGTGGTCACCTGCTTCGACTTCCAGAGGACCATCCAGTTCCCAAATCCCTTCTCTCCAAACTGTGCGCAGAACGGAAATAGCTCAGAGGAAATCCGGCGGTTACCTGGCAGCAGTATATTCAGCTGTCTAGTTGCGGTAGGCTCAGAGACGAGCCACATTATTTGCCCGATACTCGCATAAACATGGTCCATTTGCGTATCCACTGGATCCTCGTATCCAGACTGCTGCCTGTAATGCATGGATCGAGTTTTTTTATCGCTCCCAACCTAGCGGGACATATTTCAGCCTATACACAATCATAACTGAATTTGCACTTTGATATTTTGAATTGTCGTCCCTAACGGACAATTCGCTCATCCCACAACCCACACGAGCTCTGCTCCTAATACAACGACTCTCAAACACCTGAAGATGTCTCAGCTCCGCTGCTCGGACAGACCAAGTCCCACAGCCATACAACAAAACAGCCTGCACTGTAGCCTAATACACACGTTCCTTGAGTTTCAGGGATATACCGCTTTGACTACATAGGTGTAGCAAATTCGCAAACGCAACCCAAGCCTTGCAGATTCGTGTATTGACCTCATCTATGACAATACAGTCAGAGCTAATACAACTTTTGAAATCAGTAAAACGCTCCACAATTTAGTGGGGCACTCCTTGGATTGTAAGTGGCGTGATCAGCGATTGCATGTTTACGAGCATGACCTTACAATTTGTGGGTGCAAAGTGCACACCAAAGGATGGGATATCTTTTTTCATTTCATTTGAAAACACTTGCACTCACTCCTGTTTGAGGATGACAAGGATATCGTCTGCATACTCCAGTTCTAAAAGGTTTTCTTTGGCGGCCACTTGGACACCAGGGTATCGGGGACCTTCCAAAGCTGGTCTCATTATCTTACCGACCATGAAATTGAATGATATCGAGAGAGTAGGCACCCCTGACGGAAACCGTTTTGTGTACGGAAGCTCTTGTAGAGTTCTACGTATACTGTCACCCGTGCAGAAGTCTAAGAATGGAAAGAAAATTTTGCGTTCACATCCGCCAAATCTTTCCGTACTACGTCCCCCCTTTCTGCACGTCCTCTCCCTTAAGATGCGAAAGACCTCGCGGTCGATACCGCTCACTTCAACTGCACACTCTTTTCCCGGAGAACTTCCTATCTTATGCAGAATTTCATACCCCGCCTTATGCAATGGATGAAGGAGAAAACTAAACTGGAAGCAACTTTTGTCGGACGCCTGTGCCACTGGTCTGATCTTGCTCCGGTCGTCACATACATCCCCGACAATGCTCCTGTGAATCCAAAAATCAATTGAAAGCAGAGAAGAGAATGCTAAAATGCCCACTAACCACATGACGCCTCAGAGGCAACCAATTTTGTGAAGCCTCCACACTTTTCTTTAGGCTGTAAGCTCTCCATTCTGAGGTCATTCCATCATATAAACACGCAACACCACCGAACATCTCACGTTTTTTCTTAATCTCTTGTTCCTGCACGCTACAAGCTATGTCACTTTTGCACATTTAAGCTGAGTCACGTCCACCATAATCACATATGCCAACACCCTTTGCATTGACCTGAATATCGATTACCGTTTTTTAAATCGGGTGGTGTCGCCTCACTGCAGTAGTTAGAAATTGTGACCACTTTTCACTGCCTGCTATTTTGGGCGCTGTCTAACTCATACCATAGTGCTCTTTAGCAGTCATTTTGACTTTTTTCCTACTTTGGGTCCCCAATGTAGACACGGTTGTCTTATCGCCTCGTTTGATTGACAGCAATGGACCACCATGCGCCCTCGATGGACCCAAGAATGTCATTGTTCCACGCTCGTCTCAATTTGTCACGATTCCCTGGCCAACCCTAACCAACATGACAGACCCAACTGACTCCCCAAGTCGTTCATGCGTGGGGATGTCCACGAACCCAAGTGCAATGTCGCGATGACGGTACCGCGACCGCCAAACCCAGTATGATGGCTTCCCCGTAGTTCACATCTTTAACATTTCCCGACCGAGCGTTACACGCGTCCACAAGACCGTCCCATTCCGTTGAATTAATGACAGAACTTAGAAGCACTGGCCATCCTATTGTGCCGTCATCTTTTTCTGCCCATAAATCCACTAATTTTTCCTATGGCACTATCAGGGTGTCAGTATAGTGGTGAAAATAAAACCTTGCCACGCACCCCATAATAGCATTCGCTGACCATCATTAAAAAATCACTAGATGTGACGAATCCTTGGTTCTTCCTGGCGGGGCGCCTGCCGCAATTATAGAAAACGTTTTCCTATGTAGGTCGCAAGTGGCTGCTCCAGTTTGAATTTTCGCCAACATACAGGGTGTAATTATTGTTCACGTAGTCTTGAGATCGTTTCCAAGTACAATACAGAAGGAAACGCGTGAAGAAAGCAGCTCTTATACAAAATTTTCCATCGTCTTCATGGATACATGCGAATCCATTGACAGCCAATAATATCTGAACTCCGCGCGCATAAGGAACCGTGAGTACGTTTAAACAACTTTCAGGAACACTGCGGCCGCGTGGGGAGATTTTCAGGATTCAAATAAATAACATCAAATGATAAAACTTCGTTACGTTAAAACTAGGGTTTCAGGGAACTATGCGGTGTGCTTCTAAGGATCGGCTTAAGCCACAGCACAGCAATTTCAAAGACGACTGCGAGCCGAAAACTCAGAAGAGAAATTAACCGAAACAAATCGTGACAGAATGAAAGTAGATTAGGGTGCTTTTTGGTTTCAGCATACACGAAACAAAATGCAACAATTTGGCGTAAAACATTTTATTCCAGTCGCAAAGGTTTTTCAGATAAAAGCATTATGCGTCCAAGGATCGGCCTTAAGCTATAACGCTGGAATTTTTAAATTGATTGCGCACAACTAGTTTAGAAGAGAGATTAGTCAAAACTGATTCCGACATAATTAAGGCAGGTTGTGATGCTTCTTGGTTCCAGCACACGTACCGAAAAACGAAACATTTTTAAGCAAAATTTTTTTCCACCTAAGTTTGGGGAAATGAGCATTTTCCTGCCAACCATGAACAACTGGACGCCTTTGGGTTCGCGTCCACTGGCACATGACCAGAACATGTGTTGTTACTCCGAATCTTGAGAAACAATGGCTCCGTGTTGGTTATTTGAACTGTTTCTTGACAAAACATATTTAAATAGAGCTATCGAGATAGGCCAGGAAGGAAACGTGACCTAAAGCAAACGCAACTGAGCCTCCTACGTGCAGATAGTAAAACCTGAAAGTAAGAAAGAGACAGGCACATTGGAGGTGAAAATGAGTGAAGTTCAACTGATCACTCTTTGGGCGAATTTGGCAACAGATTTTCACTTCGGGGAGGGGTGCAGAGTTACTCGCCAGAAGTGGAGCTACCGCTTAAGGGTAACTCGGGGGGGAGTTGTAGTTGCTAGCCGGGACCAGTCAAGTTGGAGGGCTGTCGACGTGTGGTCTAACATTAGAAAGCCGGCGCAACTAATCAAATATGCCAAGATCAAATAAATGAAAAGTAAAAAAGAAATCAAAGTTTGTAATAGCTTTTGAAAATGCGTCCAACGTAAGTTTTGTGGCAAAAGTGCTTTTGACTTACTTAGCAGAAAGGTAAAGATCAAGGACGTCTCAAAAGCCCTCGTAAGACGGTGCAGTGCAGATACACAACGATGGTTTTTCCACTGTTTGGCTTAAGGACAAAGTAAGAGGTTTGCGAGGGTTATTTGAAGAAATCGGTGACGGGGTCAAAAAGCCAGAGCTCTCGATATCGTGGGGGTGACATGAGCCGGCAATACAAGCCAGCCGTTAGTTACGAAAGGAGTTACGAAAACCCGTACTAAACGTGAGGCATCTCAATCACAAGGGGTGCAGGCTCGGTGACAGTCAGCAAATGTGAGAGTGGCACGATCGACGCGGGAGACAAAGACAGCAATCGGACGCTGCGAATACTCCGGAGCCCTCTGGTAAGCCCATGAATACTCTGAGCCGAATTCGGGGTCACTTTTGAGAATGCGTTTTAAAAACCACAGTACAGGGCTAGCGGATTCCAGCCAATTGGTGTGAACCCAGGATGGAAAAGCTTAAGGCACGGAAGTATATATGACCTGAGTGTCCCACGTCGTGAAGAGCACGAATTAACAAGTTTCAATACCAAGCGTTCCAGAAGAGAGCACGGAACCCTAGAACTGTGAAATAAGGCTGGGGTTAAAAGGCCGAAGGAGTCAGGAAACCAGATCAGGCCCAAGGTTAGATAAGTTGGTGGCAGAGCCACTAGCCAATGAAATTCGTCCACTTCGTAAAACTATAAGCCGTGGATGATCGAGCCAGTATTGTTATTGATATGCAGCAAGAAGAGCAAGGGCCGAGCATGCTACACTGAATAACTCCGCCGGTGAATGAGGTGTTGAATAGGATAGACCACTGTTTTTATTGGCCTGGGTTTTCTCGCAGAGATGCAAAATGGACCAACGCAGAAGCGGGCTACCGGCCACCGTAGGCTGTAGTTTATCAAGAAGGATCCTGCGTGGACCGTGGTCAAACGCCTTGCGAATGCCAGGGTATTTAAGAATGTTATATAACCCGCCATCATAAGAATACGAAATATAATTATTGGAAATGCCTTAACTGAACGTAGGGGCACAAATACATATTACCGGATATCAAAGATTTTATGGTGATGAGATAAACCGTGACATGTACTTTAGGAAGGCGCTCAAATTTATATTGGAGCAGGCAAGCTTAATGGATGCCACAATGGCCAGCTAAGAACGTTCGTGCTCCTGAATTATTATGTAGAATGATGATGAAGTGCTTCCACCGCCTTTTTTGCGCCAGTAATTAGGAGGGCTCTGAAGGGGCTAAAGATAAGGTTGAGAATGTCCGGGACCCCAGCTTTAAGAACTAGTGGGGGATTCCACCAGTGCCCGAGGAAGCGCAGTTGCTAAGGCAATCAAGTAGGTAAGTGAGTTAAGGCAAAGTAAATGGGTATGCAGAGAGTGCGATTTTTTCCTTCGATAGGTGTGGTCGCAAACAAGCCAATGGAGTAGCAATTATTAGGAATGCTAGAAATTATAACAGGAGCAGGGTGAGTTACCGGATGGCGGAGTGGGAGTTAGGGTTATGACACCAGGAGGGTCATAAGAAGGCCCTTCCTCGGGGGCCACGGCACTAGAAATTTCAGGAGGCTTGAAAAAGGAAGCCTGTTAGTGAGGCACTCCAGGACCTTGGATCGATGAGATAGGTCTACATTGTGGGACTATTCACAATTTTTGAGAGCTAGCTTGCTAATGGCGAGCTCATCCGTCAGTTTTTTAACAAGAATAAAGAACGGGAGTATGTGAGTTCCGCGGGTGAGCCTACAATACATTCCACGTTTGCTGCCTGGTACAGGTAGCCGTCTGGCCGTCTGGCGGCCAGAAACACGGGAAGTCATTGTGGGAGCTACTACACATAATGAGATGGGACACGACCGCAGTAAATTTTGAACACACCTTGCATGTCACCGGAACTTTTCCACTGCCGAGCCCAACAAGATGGCAAAGGCTTTACGGATGCCAGGGGAAGAAGTACAGTGTTATATCTGACTTCTGTCCCCGCTCCAAAAAAGACTAAAAGACAAGGAACACCACGGCTTCATTGCAAACAAGGGAGTACAACAGTCACGTGCTATATTTTGAAAGGCATGCTTTGACCTTTTTTCTAAAACTATCCTCGCGCAGTATTTTGAAGGGCAGTTTTTGGTCTTGTTCCAAGGCTGTCTGATCAGCGTTTAGTGGAGCTTGAGGATCTTAGTGGGTTTCGGGTGTTCTGGGATGCTCTTCAGATGTCTGGCCTAAGGAGCCTGAGAAAAGAGAAGCAAGTGATAACTCGATGGTCATTTCCATGGAGCCTGGGCCGACCGCAGATTCCCGATATAGGCTACGGCTGAAGTGGTCGATGTCGAAGGTGTCGGACGCTTAACAAGCTGAGACTAGAAGAGGCCAGAGGCATTTATGGGGTTTATTTTTGCTTCAGCATGCCTGAAATCTCCAAGAGTTAGTGTGAACTGAGGAGGTAGGACTAAGACGTGTGAAAGAAGCCTAGACCGTTTGCTGAATGAGAAGGTGGTTTTAAAGGGGGTGTGTAAAACATCCGGAGATAAATGGAAGTTTGGGCCCTCAGGTATATAACCAAACCTGGCCTGGACTGTTGGCCAGTAGCGGATTTTCAAAAAGGAAGACATCCAGATCAGCTCTGAAATATATGGGATATCCTTCACTACGTCGGTGCGGTCTGTCGCAAACAGAGACAATACATCCAGGTAGGATGTTAAGGGCACCAGATGTGCTGGAAGGGGATGACCTATCAGTGATACATATCAGATAGAAGGGATTAGAAGGGATAGAAAAGATTATTAGCGAAACATTTGTGAGCTTAAGAAGGTTGATGTAGAATAATGTAAGGACGGAAAAATCTAGGGGATGTGAATTGATGAATGGGATGGAAAAATTGAAGGTGTGGCTATAAGATGCTGCGACCAGCTATGATGAACATGAGGACAGTCTGCGGTTGGCAGCGCAAGTGATGCAGGTCAACGGGGTTATCATACTCATCGAGGGTGAAAGTAAATTTCGTGAAGAATGAACTCTCGGCCGGCTTGAGCAGGTGTGGTAGAAATAGCTGCTGTGAGGTCATGCAAGCAGGACAGGCAAGTAGTATCTAAATACGCAGTGACATAAGGACTATGCAGGGTCCCCAATAGAGTGGCTTGGAAGGTCACAGAATATCAGGACGGTCAGATTCCTGAAAGCAACCACAGAACGCCCGGAACCTACTGAGACCCTTAAACTTCACCAAAATCTCAATAGGAAAGCCGGCAAGCATCCAGGCCAGTCAGTCATTCAATCAATTCAGCAACAGCCTGGAACGATGAAAGCAAAATTCAAATAGCGTGAGATCCCTTGTGAGTGTTGCACTCGCTCGTTCGCAATAAAACCTGTTGTATTCCTAATCGGTGAGTCTTTTTTCCGGCATTAGCCACTGGAGCGGGAACAGCAGTCAGATATAACAGATTGGCGACGCCCGAACCCACGGAATCATGACAATAACTGCTGAAGCGTTGAAAGAAATTCTGCTGCAACAACAAAATCAGTTTGAAGCGGCGCAATTACGCTTGGTGGAAACTTTGACGCAGCAACTCAAAATTCAACCACCAAATTCCGCTCCAGATACAAATTCAGTCGACCCGATCGCCAACAGCATCATGGAGTTCCATTATGACCCTGATGCCAGCCTAACCTTCGATTCGTGGTTCAAACGTTACGAAGATGTTTTCACAGTCGAACTGAAGCACAAAGATGATGCCTGAAAAGTACGCTTATTGCTCAGAAAGCTTGGCACAACGGAACACACAACGTATTCCAACTTTATCCTGACTAAGAACACGCGAGACCTCAGTTTTGAAAAAACTGTGCAGCAACTATCAACAATTTTCGGTGAGCGTTCGTCCTTGTTTAATATTTGCTACCAATGTATGAAACTGGCGAAAAATGAATCCGAAGACTATATTACTTATGCCGGTAGAGTCAACCTTGAATGCGAACAGTTCAAGTTATCTACCATGACGGAAGACCAGTTCCAGTGTCTTATTTTCATATGTGGTCTTCAGTCGCATTCAGACAGTGATATCAGAGCGAGACTATTGAACAATATTGAACAAACTCCCGAGATAACACTGCAGTCCATTACCCACGAGTGCCAGCGCCTTTTGAATCTTAAGCACGACACGGCCATGTTGGAGAGACCCTTATCCAACCCCGCCTTCAACATTGCCAAGACGACATCGAGGCAACCTCCCGTGGTGACAAATTCGAACGGAGCAAAACCCCCCTCAGCATGCTGGCAATGCGGCGAATGGCATTTTGTGCGATTGTGTCCGTATAAAAAGCACAAATGTTCAGTGTGCAATCGACGTGGGCACAAGGAAAGCCAGTGCCGGACGCGGAAAGCTAGCCAAAGACGCGGCCAAACCTGGAGATCACGAAGCAGACGGAGCCAGTCAGAACCCCGTTTTAACGCAATACTTGCAACGTTTGATAACCAGCTTGATGCGCATCGCAAGTACGTTACAATCAGAGCAAACGGAAGAACGATTCGATTGCAGCTCGATACGGCTTCCGATATTACGATTGTTTCCCGACGCACCTGGAGAAACATCGGATCACCAAAACTCAAACAAACAATGAACACTGCCAGAAATGCTTCAGGTGGTAAGCTTCACTTACTTGGTGAATTCGAATGTGAGATGGAGATAGCAGGCCACCGTGATTGTGGTATTGTCTATCTTGCTGCTTGCGATCCTACGACTACAACAGAAATATGATGACGTTTTCAGCGAAGGTCTTGGATGCTGCTCGAAAGCAAAAGCAGTGCTTCATCTGCACCCAGACGTCCAGCCAGTTTTCAGACCAAAAAGTCCAGTGCCATACGCGGTCTTACCAATCCTCGATGCCGAACTCAAACGCCTTGAAGATGCCGGAGTCCTGAAACCGGTGAGTTACTCTTCATGGGCTGCACCAATCGTGGTTGTCAAAAAAACAAAGGGTGCCGTACGTATCCGTGCAGATTACTCTACAGGTTTGAATGATGCCTTGGACAGTCATCACTATCCATTGCCCTTACCTGACGATATTTTTGCCAAGATGAACGGTGGCACGTATTTTGCAAAGTTGGATCTTTCAGAAGCCTACCTACAAGTTGAAGTCGCAGAGGAATCCAGACACCTTCTGACGATTAATACGCACCGTGGCCTATTCCAGTACACTCGATTGCCATTCGGAGTGAAAACTGCGCCATCCATATTCCAGCAGATTATGGACACGATGCTGTGTGGTCTGACCGGAGTTGCCGCATACCTTGACGACATCATCGTCGTGGGGGGCACTAAAGAGGACCTTCTGTCCCGATTGGACGCTGTCCTTCAGCGGATAAATGACTATGGGTTCCGGCTAAAGAAGGAAAAATGTGAGTTCCTCTTGAGTTCTGTGAAATACCTTGGTTTTATTATCGACAAAAATGGCCGTCGACCTGACCCGTCCAATATCGACCCAATTGTGAGGATGCCCCCACCGTCGAATGTTGCTGAACTCAAGTCTTTTTTGGGATTGATTAGCTACTACAGCGCTTTCCTGCCAATTATGCATCGGTTGCGCGAACCTTTCAACAAACTTTTGACCAAAGGATGTCAGTGGAATTGGTCACGCGACTGTCAGCTTGCATTTGAAGAAGTGAAGAGGCTGTTGCAGTCTGAACTTCTACTCACGCACTTCAACCCCAAACTGCCTATCGTTCTCACAACTGACGCATCGAACCGTGGAGTTGGTGCAGTCATTGCTCACACATTCCCAGATGGTACGAAAAAGGCGATCGCTCATGCCGCAAGGTCGCTGGCTCCAGCTGAACGGAATTACGGTCAGATTGAGAAAGAAGCGCTAGCCATCATTTTTGGGGTGAAAAAGTTCCACAAAATGCTTTACGGCCGACACTTCACGCTTGTGACGGATCACAAACCACTGCTGGCTATATTCGGTTCCAAGAAAGGTATCCCGGTCTACACAGCCAACCGTCTACAACGATGGGGCACGCTTCTGCTCGGCTACAACTTTACTATAAAGTATGCCTCAACCGAGAAAATTGGGCAGGCCGATGCGCTAACGCGCCTAATTGCTTCCCATGAAATGGAACCAGAAGACACCGTCATAGCAACCGTTGCCGTCGAACCGGAAGTCCGTGCTGTGGTGTTGGAGACCATGAACCAACTACCCGTGACTTTTGACGCGGTCCGAGATGCCACCAAAAATGACAGCATATTACAAAAGGCAATGGAGTACCACCAATCAAGCTGGCCAACAACCTGTCCATCAGGGGAACTCCGGAAACTTTTTCAGCGACGGAGTTCATTATCTGTTGTCAGTGGCTGTCTTCTCTTTGGTGACCGAATTGTCATTCCCACCGAACTTCGCCAACGGGTCCTAGCACAGTTCCACAGTGGACACCCAGGGATAAGCCGCATGAAGGCCCTTGCTCGCAGCTATGTTTACTGGCCCGGTATGGATGAGCACATGGAGCAGGTATGTCGGAGTTGTTTCCGTTGCGCAGCTGCCCAGAAGTTACCCAACCGACAGTCGCCGCAGCCTTGGCCACAGCCAGAAAAACCATGGTCGCGCATCCATGTGGATTTTGCCGGACCAATTAACGGACAAAGCTTCCTCATCGTTGTCGATGCATTCAGTAAGTGGCCTGAAGTCCTTATTATGTCTGAGACAACAACGATGGCAACCATCACTAAACTGCGGCATTTGTTTTCAACATTCGGTATCCCGGAAACTATTGTGTCCGACAATGGTACTCAGTTCACATCCCATCAGTTTGGCGAATTCGTTCGAAGACACGGCATCACACATGTTACTTCCCCACCATTCCATCCCCAATCCAACGGACAAGCTGAACGGTTCGTAGACACCTTTAAACGCGCGTTGACAAAAGCAGAAGGGGAAGGGACCACGGCAGAAGTCCTGGATACGTTCCTGTTGAATTATAGAGCAACTCCTAATCCACAGTCCCCAGACGGTCGCTCTCCAGCAGAGGGTATGATGAACAGACGGTTGAGACTTACCCATGACGCTATCCTGCCAACACTTACGTGTTTTCAATCACCGACAGGAGGGAAACCAACGTTCAGGCCTGGAAAACGTGTGCTTGTCAGGGATTATCGCCCCGGGCACCGAAGATGGACTGTTGGAGTCGTCCTCAAAAGAATCGGTCAGGTGATTTACAGCGTCCAGGTGGGATCATTGGTATGGAAACGACATGTCAATCAATTACGGCCGACTGAGTGCCCGATCCCAAAGGCGGAAGAACATTTACTAGACCTCAACCTGCTGCTTGAAACCTTTGATCTCCCAAGACCAGCACCAATGGCCACTGCTCCACATGTACCACCCAAGACAGATCCATTGCTGCAACCGAGACGTCGTACCATTCGCGCTAGAAAACTGGTGGAACCCTTACAACTTGATCCGCGTCGACAGTCTTACGTTGAACGACCAAAAGAGGGAGGTATCAGGAAGGTCAGATTCCTGAAAGCAACCACAGAACGCCCGGAACCTACTGAGACCCTTAAACTTCACCAAAATCTCAATAGGAAAGCCGGCAAGCATCCAGGCCAGTCAGTCATTCAATCAATTCAGCAACAGCCTGGAACGATGAAAGCAAAATTCAAATAGCGTGAGATCCCTTGTGAGTGTTGCACTCGCTCGTTCGCAATAAAACCTGTTGTATTCCTAATCGGTGAGTCTTTTTTCCGGCATTAGCCACTGGAGCGGGAACAGCAGTCGGATCTAACACAGGAGAAGGGTTTTGACCATGCCTGCATCGCCGCAGGTTGGGAAGCTTATAGCAAGAAATTAAAGCTATGGATTGCTATGGAACCAGTGGTGCAACCAGTCCTCCCGAGATGAGAACGGTCGAGGGTTATGTGTAACTTTCCCTTCTTATAGATGCGATAGGTGGGATTTCGCATTGGGGATACTCGATAAAATTAGTGGGTAAAATGGAAGAACATGCTTTATTGGGAGAGGTGGGGCCTAGACGGTGGTTTAACTGGCGAAGAAGGAGCACAGGAAAATAGTGAGTGTGATGACGTGGAGGAGAGGCCTGATAGGAAATGAGCTTTGAGGATGCATAGGTGTGCTTTTGCAGACTTCGGGTTACAGTTGTTGGTCGACGAAGAGCTAGGAATAGGAACCCTGTGAAGCAGTGTGCAACATGGTGTCACAATACTCAGCCTTGTCGGCCAATGACTGAGTTAGAAATAGCGCTTTGATGGGGATGATATGGAGACCCTTTAGACTAGGAGGACTTTGACAAGAGCCGATGCTATCACAGTTGGATTCAGCCTCACTTTGATGCCTTGAGGTTGACGCGTCCGTTTTGATAGCGGAAAATTTCATTGGTACGATCAAGGCAGCCACGTTGGTCAGAAGTGCCACAGATGGGTCTCCAAATATAGAAATGAGAATGCACACGGCCGGAAATAGGAAATGCGGGATTCCAAGCCCAAGAGCGTGTTTGTGTGGCGTAACGCTGTGGAGCAGCGCCAGAACAGGAATTAAGCCTGGGGTACCGAGAAATTCGGCAGGAGTCGGTGCTGGAGCATTGGTGATTTTGGGATTTTATGTCCACTTTAGGATTGATACAAGTGGCTGGAGGCCCAACGCGGTTAGAACTGGCAGCCCACAGAGTCTGGTTCAGAAAAACTTTTGAGTGAGCGGTTGGGAGGCAGGAGTCAAATATGTTACACTTGGTTACTTCTTCACTATTCTGAAATGTGGGACTGCGCGAAGGGCTGCCCATATGAGGCAGTAGGGAGATTACCATCTCCAGCCACATGACCTGGCTAGAATGCTGGAGGAAAATGATTCAGGTATGTAACGTTGAGCAACCGGATTCAGGGTTGAGGCAAGCGCACTGTTGATATCTTGCCCTTGTGGGCGAATTCGAGCTGCTTTCCTGTATTTGGTACAAAGTTGGTGGGCCCTTTGATGCTAGCCGCGGATGGCTACCGTAATTGTCCCTGACCCACAACAGCGCCGGAAAGCACATGAATCGTTTTGTCAGGCCACTGTGCTGTGCCGGTGGGATCCTGCATGACACATTGACTTTTAAATATGATGTTCTTGCGCGCCTAGGTGAAATCCAGCCAGCTGATTTGTAAACTAGAACATGGCGCATAAAGACGCTGATGAAACACCGATGCAAGTGTGTCAGAGAAGACATGTGTCCTTCCCAGAGATTATGGGTCGCACGTTGGATCAGGACTTAAAATAAAGCAACGGCCTGCGGGCCTGAGGTTAGCAATGCTTATTTTGGCTTGAGAAATCCCTGAAAAAATGAGGCGGAGGGTAACATTCGGTGGGACAGTGACCAAGATTTTGGTCAGTGCTGCCGAACAGCCAGAGGTTGGTGGCGACTTCCGTTCAGCCACCACAGATTCCTATGCTGTGAAACGTTTCACTGGGGGATTGAGATGTGGATGATGGGAACTTAGAAGCCATCGGCCGCCTAAAGGTGGGAGGAAGCATTGTTGTAACGATACCGCTTGACAGAACAAAGCGTTGAGAGACTTCCTCCGGGAATGTATGGAGAGCGTAGAAATATTGGTTGCTATTCGGACGCAAATCCATGCAGCTTATATAAGGCTGTCAGTACACCGAAGAAGACCTTAGCACGTGTACTGGAGGGTCGGTGGCAAGGCGAGTTAATTGGTCCAGCCAAATATTAAATGGGAATCTTATCTTTCAGAGAAATAGAAAAACTATCGGATAGCAGGCATTTCTGTGGGAGATGCGCGCCTTATTTGCCTCTCGAGTAAATGACAGGTCACAACAGATATCACGCACCACATACCCACTGCTGGCCCAGGGATAATTGCAGCGCTCTGCTCTCGAAAAATGACCTGGTTCGTGCCTGCAACCATATTCTAGCCACTGGATTTGATATAACACAAATCGTTGTGTTTGTGTCGTTTCCCCAGTCGAATTCGTCAGGATATCTTTTGGTCTTAGCGGTGACCCTCCAGCTTTGCACTGTTAAATTCTGTATGGCGTGGAAGCCGTGTGTACCTACCTCCACGAAACGTGCTTGCACCCATTTCAGGGTTCACGTTGAGTGTCCTTCAAAAAACGGGACGACGAACAATGCAAACAAGTGTCTTCATTAGCCACGGAGTAGCCATTATGAGGAGTCAACTGTAAGCCAGAGTCTCCTCTGGGTAGGATAAGGGACACAATTCAGCACACCAAACCATCACCTCAAAGGTGGCTCTGCGGGCTTGACAGGTTGGTCAAATTCTCGCTCCGCTGCGTGCAGCTCGCGTATTTTTTCACTAATCTACACCGTTGACATTGAACATTTCGAGTTTGCTGACACTGAATACAAACCTGAAGACAAAGTTTGTCAACACCGCCGATCATGATTTCAGTGATCCCCTGCTACTTGCTACGGATACCTCTGTTGCAACTGTTGTCGGCCTACTCTACACGTACTCCGAGGGAGGGACCATTTGGCCTTTTTGTCTGAACGTGTGTAGCTGGCAAAATCAAGTTACAGTGCACTGGGCCTCAAGGCGCTGGCATTAGACTTTGCCAATAAGCCCTTCCACCTAGCGGTCGAGGATTACGAGTTCGTGGCCCTAACCGACCATGAGACCTACATCCGCACTTCGCGCCTGGTCGGCGACAGCAGCCCCTACGCAGAACTCGCCATCAAGGCTATATTGCACTACTTATGGCCGATGTACGATACTCCCCGGGCGAGCTCAATGGCGTCTCAGATTCATTTTCTCGAGTAGCAACCATTAACGCACCTCACTGCTACGGCAAATGCCTCATCGTCAGATTGGGAGTAGGAGCAAGTGTCTCACCACTCTCCTGTTTAGGGCAAGGCCGTTCCATGGTCTTCTTACGAAGGATCTACCTTGCAAGACTCTCTGGCAAAGCTTATCAACTCCTATGTTTCCGTCAGGCGGACTGCGGGCAATCTTCGACAACCTGCGCAGCCTTGTTCGCCGGAGCAGTCCGCCTCAGAAAGCATGCTCATCGAAAGCTTTAAACGGTTGAGAAAAGGTGTTGACGCCCGGTGTTGGGCACAGATTTGCCTTCAAAGCTGGCATGACGAAGTCAAGCGCTACGTGAAAGGTACGGTTGGTGTTTTCTAACCCCTTTGACGTCTGCTTACAAAACATATAGGCCGATCTAGTGGGACCGTCAAGGTCATCATTTCATCATCACCAGCACGTCATGACATGAAAGGACCACTTTACGCAGTGGCCAGAGGAAGTTCATTTGCCGGATTGCTTCGCGGAAATGGTGTTCAGTTATTTCCTTAGGCTTCGCGTCTTCGAAGACGGAGGTTGCATTATGGTCGCGGGGCGTTTTCGCTCGAGGCCTGTAAATTTTCCAGCTTCCAAGTGGTTAGTGGAGCAGCTCCACTGGTTTATGCGCTCATAAGAGCCCACAAGATGGGTTGTCCTTTTTCTAGTTGCCAACAGCATGGTTAAACAGCACGGTCAACTAGACACCTTTGTTTCCCTGGTCCCCATACAGAGGCCCTTATCGAGTACTTTGCCACGAAGAAAGGGTTCTCGGAATTGATCGGGTCGGAAAGACGGTTGACTTTGATAGACATTTTAAAGCCAGGTTTCGTGAACGGATCTCTCGCGCTGGGTCCTACAATGGTCACACCAAGCCACTGCTCAGGGCGCTGCAACGCCTCACCCCGCAGAAGCGTCATCGAACTTGCCCGCGTCCACTCCTAGGCCTGCGGGCACAAGCACCGTCAAGAATGCTGTTGACCCGCATGCTTTTCGGAGCCTTTTCAATGGTTTTGCGCCAAATTTCATTTTTGTGAACTGACGAGTCAAAAATGTCTCAGCTTTTGCTGACTTCAAATATTCTTCCGTGATATTCTGTCCTAGCTAATTTAGACAAACGGGCATCTGGTGTCAGTGCGAAAGGTGATAATTGCCGTGTTCCCCCACCGATTTCCCACCTCGTGTTAAATTTCCAGGTCGGCAGTATTTCAAGTCTTCCGCTACCCAGTTGTTTCGGCTTTTTTCACAATTCTGCGCTTTGTTCCGGTTAATACTCAACATGCCTACGCAGCTTCCCACTTTGCAGCTTATGCGAACTGTTATTAAACGCTCTTGTGCAGAAGCACACAAATCTGGACATTGTGGAGGAGATGTCTTATTAGGTCGAAGCGCATTGCGCTGGCTGGAGGACCCACATTGGCTGCCGTATTTTTCACATTTGGGGTACCTAAAGATTTTTGGCCTTCCGTAGGCATACATGAAGGCTGCGTGCTCCCTCTAAACGGGCTGGCGCTATGGTCCCGGCGGTGTCGTTTTCTTACGTGCCGACGGCAAGGTGCACTCCACATTTTCTTCAGACTACGCACCACTGTACTTAATCCGGCTTTTCCACCTCAGGTGTCAGATGCGTTTTCTGCAATGATCACACTTCCTCGCAGCCATCAGCTGCATAATTTCCAGTTTCACGAGTTCGCTCTTGTATCTCACTTCGCGGCATCACTTTTACTGTTTAGAGCATATCGAGTTTTGCCGCTAAAAACGCGTTGAGAAATGATAGTTCGTAGTCAGCACTTGCTTAACCTAGGAATCCGGAACAGGTAGATAAATCAATGGTAAGTGCTTGATGTATCATTGCCTCCTACGCGGATAACACGGGTCAGACTGAGTGGAAAAAAGCAAACCATAAAAATAGTTCGCCCACTCACAAGACATTCAAATTTTTTAACCTTTCATGATGCAAATAAAAATACACGCACAGCCTTGGAGAGAATGCTCGTTAGCATTGCGCCCAACTAGGAGAAAGCTACGGATGTTGTGTTCTGTTCAGTTTCACCAGGGCTGAATTTGAATTGCAGTTGAAATTTCGAATGTCAGCAAAATCATTGGATGTAGCATGAAAATGATGGCATTCGTCGTAGCAATAAAGTATGCGTAACCGTTCGAGATAGACATGTTAGGTGTTAACAGAAATGTGGCTTGTCATCCAACGGTGAAACGCTTCAGCAACTTAGCTGTGGCTATTCAAATAACCTCATTACAGCAGTTTGGTCTTTGTCATGATGATACAGGGAATGAGAGCGTCTAATGCTAAAGAAGTTCACGGACGTAGGTCAAAAAATCTTCTCGAACTCAGCAGGGAAAAAACTGCCCTCCTTAGGGTATTCCGGAGAACACAACCTATCAGTTGGATGGTTACTCCCTAGCGTACTTTATCGGTGAGAGTAGTTTGCACATAGCACCCCTAGTTACCTCAATCCGCCGAGCAAAGTTGAGCCCAAGAACACAATGGCACTCATGAGATTGAGATTGTTAAAGAGAACCCCGTGCGAATCATGAGAAAACTGCTTCAACTTTACTAACTCTAGCGTCATCAGTCCACCCGTAGTATGAGTCATTTGGGCTAGCCACCCGACAAAAAGGATGAACTGAACATCCGCAGCAAAGTTGTCGCCTACTGTGCGGGAGAAATTCTTCTTAGCAGGAGTCACGTTGGCCTGAAGCGCTCTGTAAGGATGTGTCGCTGGTTGCAAATGTGACCATCCTCAAACACATGCGAGATATATTCTATGTCACTCTGTAAACCAAACCGCGCTACAGCCTAGAAAACAGCACTGATCTGCATACAAGGTGACATTCATGATTGCGCCACATGATTATGACGGTCCATTGGCCTGCCTGCGTCGTTATTTTCCGTTCCACAGGCTCACTGTGCCCGAAAGCGGAACACTGCCCAGTCACCAGGCGTAAACTGCTCTGACCTTTGAATTACAATTATGTCAATAACAACCTTTGTAGCCATACCACCGGTAACCCGCGCAGAACGAATTTCGACAATGTACAACAGTTATTACACAGTCAAACCATGTCAAAATAAATTCCTTCAGAGCAGACTGGATGACAAAACTAGGACGATACATAAAAACGCC
This sequence comes from Opisthorchis felineus, assembly GCA_004794785.1. Lineage (NCBI taxonomy): Eukaryota > Metazoa > Platyhelminthes > Trematoda > Opisthorchiida > Opisthorchiidae > Opisthorchis > Opisthorchis felineus. The sequence goes on along the minus strand of SJOL01006365.1, from coordinate 158,390 downwards.
GTAAGTATTGAGTGATTTGATTTTTTCCTTTTAATTGAATCCCATATGAACTTGCAGCGTAATAACGCTGGCACCAGGCCACGTATAATCTTTTGTTTACAAACCTTGTAGTCCTAACATGTAATTAATTAATTAATCTTGGAGGCGCTGTCGAAGTTTTGAGCTGGTTGAACTGAAAATGAAATACCATAGTCGGACGAACCTATTCTGACGATATTCAAAGTGTTTCTGAAGGAGTATCATTTACATTGAAACCACTAATGGAGCCAGAACGAAGGATCTGACGGATGCTGTTGACGCTCCCTCCGCTCTGTTTGCATAGTATGTGCTTGAGTTAGCAAAGCATGTTGCATATTACATGCACCATTGAGGAGCATCACGGTGGCGCGGATGTATCATTGGAGGCTTCCAATTGTATCTATGGATAAGAGTACATAAATGCTACTTACTCGTGTGATAGCTGTCAGATAAGACTTCTGAAAGAGACATCGCTGGGCAAACTGGTGTCACCGGTGGCGTGTTTACTGGGGGAATGTTTACCACTCTGAGCGGAGAGAAACAACAAATCATTCGTACCCAATGGGTAACCCAATCGGAAATCGAAATAGACATGAAGTAAAAAGAGGTAAAAAAGCAAATGATCTTTGAACAAGATAGCGCACGACTGGGTTAACGACTTGACTTAGGTGGCGCGGCAAAAAACGGCCACACCTCCGGAGAAAATTGAAGCGCACTCCAAAGAGTTGGTAGGGAATCATGGTGAATAAACCGGCTACCGGCCATCGGATGGTTGAAGCATCTCATATCGGAAACAGATAGACGGATGCCTAAAACCAGAGTCCCACGTAAATTTGCCGAGGTTCACATGAAAAGCACTTGGACAACCACTATGAAGCCTAATGCTAGCAGAAGATATCTCACGTTCTACAACATCAGGATTCCGATACGTCAGGAAGAGAAGCTCCACCAGAAAGTGAAGAAGACACCATAAAACAGATTATCTCCGGACTTTTTGAGCTTCATGACGATCTGTTGGCCATATAAAAACATTCAGGGGATGTATCCAAAGTGCTCGAAGGCAAGCCCCGACAGAATAAAATTGTGCCAGAGTACTCTCCAAAACGTTTACTCTGAAATGGACGGAAGTTAAAAGGAACTACTAGATCAGTGCGCAGGGAATATAGGCTCTGAATAGCGGCTGCTGCATCACGGCTGCTTGAGCGTTGCCACGTAATCCATCTAAGCGGGAACAGTTTGTATAAAATGACCATACAATCGTGGCTGCCAGGATTAACTGCATGATAAAACACACACCGAATGACTCATTGCGGGTATTCTAGAAGGCCAATTGTTACAGTATGAGGGTTCATGAAATCTACGTGGATTGAGCAACCTCAGACAGTTGAACACATGTAGAGATCGTTTAAACTAAAAGTGACGGGGGTGACAGAAATTATTGCACAAGGAGGAAAGAGGTTTGTACTTCAAAGACACAAGTCCATGGAGCGCAAAAAAGTAAGATGAATGTGTTATGGCGTCCAAAGGTGGGTCGGGTCCCGGTCAGTTACAGAAAGTACATGGTAGCTATCTCAAGCGAGTGGTGGCTGGCAGGAGGCAGACATACGAGGGCGAACTTTTATTAACGACAAGACCAATGCCAAACAATATACACCTAAACTAACCCCAGCAGAATTGGTAAAGTCATCTCCAAGGGGTACCAAACAAAACAGTTGATGCCACCACTAATAACGAGGAGTATTATTTTGCAACCATATATCTTACAATCACTAAATTCGGTGGCGGGTTTGTGTTACTCAACACCCAAACTTTAAGGGTCAGAATATTAACTTGAGATACACTGCAGTCTGATGGATGTAAAACGCTTAATATGGGTTTCTGATAGCAATAAACCACCAGAACCAAACATACCATTTCTCCCTGTCTTTGAAAGACTAGATCTTGAAAGTGCAAAGAGTATAGCACCTGTATACAGAAAGACGTTAAAAATAAGAAATACTCTCAAGGACCGTAGGTGAAAAGCAACTGGAGCATTTCAGATATGCCGCGTGAAAGAATCCCAGCTACAAGAAACGATCTTTCTAACGCTAGTAGTCCTCATTTTTCCAGCAAAATAGTAAAAAGAGAAGTGGGTAGTTTTTCTTTGCACACCAATAATACCTTATTTGGTCCAAAATAGGTTTTTGAATGGAATGTTTTGCACTGCAAACCTGACAAAGTCTTGCGCAGCTTACAATAAATCGTGAGGTAATCAAAAAAATTGTGCACTTACCATTTGCTGACTTCGGCAATTTGATAGATTGGGTGCACTTTGTAACGTTACTATATGCACTTTAAACGGCTGAATTCCGTGTACTTTTGGGCAGATAGGTAAAACAAGGATGGAATTTACCACGCAGTGGTGCCCTTTTGTAACCGATAGAGACCACCGATATGGCAGCACATGATTCTGTATTCGAACCTAATCTAGTTACAAAGTATACAGGTGATTCAAAAGATTGGCTCCGCTTCAGCTCCTTGTTATTTTCCAGTGATGTGAGGCCATGAATATAGGTAGACTTTCTTAAAAGAAAGCTAAAGCTACAAAGCAATCTTAACAGGCTTATCTACAGTCGCTTGAATGCCATTAAGAAAAATACACCTGAAGCAACTGCGTTTGTTCCCAGTTTACAAATCACATTTATCTACCACAAGTCTATCGAATAGACCTTCTGTTGCATGTCAACCTATTCTTCAGATGAGCGCCTAGGGCGCGTAATGAAAATTTCGGAATATATATTTGGAGTTACGTAGGTAAACCAGTTTAAATACTTACCGGGTCGATTCTCGTTTAACTCACTGGGGAGTTGTCGCGGGCGAGTCTCGTTAATCTTAGCACCGCAAAATATGAGGTAAATAACTCTTGGAAAAAAGTCAGGGCCCCGTCTGCGGTCAGTTTCCTCCACCGAAGTATTTAAACACCAGATTGGATTATCGTCTTTAGTTTTGGCAGCAGGATATTTGACAACCTTTAAGATTTGACTCAGTGCAGAGTTTGACAACATGTTTAAAGATCTATTGTAGCCAGAGAAAGGTTTATTCTCGGTGCCGGTGTTTTCGTCGCTACTATGGTTTTATTTCAGCCTGGAAAAAGCTGAAGCACTATTGTCTACGCTAACTTTCTTGTCTCACTTTATTTTTATCTTCATTGTTTTGGTCCGCGTCAAGGTGACTATGTTTGCTTTTCTCTGTTAAAAAGAAGGCAGTGAACACAGCTTTTAAACCAGAGATCTATCATTTAAACCGAGTCTGTTCTGCTATGTCCTCATGAAAAGTAAATTAGGTAGCTTATTCTCAACACTTCCGAGATTCCATAAATTTTTATAGATTAGTTTCAAATGCTAATTAGAGAACTATCTTCGCGATAACTTCAAGTTTCGGGAGGCTGGATCGTCTCTAATGTTAGCTTCCAGTTTTATTAAGTAATTGCCAACCCTGGTTCTCCGTTATTGGTTTATTTATACAGGACAAATGGCTGTCTTGATTTTTGCCCTTCATGAAATTGTGGCTGCGCCTTCCAAGCTCCATCTTGACAAGTTGGCTTTCGCTAATCAGTGAGCAAGCAGGCATCGGAATATATGTACTGTGACGGTTTGCATCGTTTGCTTTTAAGTCCTGCTCTAGTCCCCAATTGCAGTAAAAGAGCCATGTGGAATGGTTTTTTTATTAGACAGTGTAAACCTTAAAAACTGTATGTATTGACCACTCCTCGTGTTTTAAGGTAGGTTTTATGTGTTACCCAGGCATGTCTCAAACAGAGTAGGTAAGAACGATGAATTCTTTTTTCCAATTCCTAATTAGACGCAGACAAGTTGGATTAAATATCATCATGAAGGTTAGAAGTAAAAGGAACTTTTCCTCGAAAGTAAAAATTATTATATCATCAGTACATCGATCGTAAAGTTGGCCGCTTTTATTTATTTTGTTGTCACCTCTGTCTGCAATCTCGATGGTTTAATCAAAAACTCACAAGAGATTTTAATACACATTATCCCCCCAGAAAACATAAGCCTATAAAATTACCGTACGTTTTTTCCGTAAACGATTTTGGTGAAAACCCATACACCCGTAGAAATTCTAATTGGGCTGATGTATATGAGGTTTTTTGATAGGCAAGCCACAGATTTCTCAAGCACAGAAAACTCGTTCGTGTTTTGACCCAAAAAGTCAATGAGTCTTGGCACACTAACCCTCCCTTCCATTCTGAGCATGTGGGACGTATTCCATTTAAAGCCATGGATTTGGTTGTGCTCCTGTCAACTGTTGCATAGTATGCTTCCTATCTGGTAAGTACTGAACCAGACATCAGCTCGGACGGTGTCTAAACGTCTGGCAGGCAAAATGTTTAAAAGGTAAAGAAAGAGGACATTCAACTCCTTCTACAGTCTGTGTATTTCCGGTCGCTTTTTCGAAATCCATTTGTACAAAAACCCGTACTCAATGTCAAAGATGTCCATTTTACTGAACCTATGAGTAGAATCGTTTACGGTTTGTTCTGACTGCGGTATCTCTTATGAGTTCACAAACACAATTTGTCCAACACATTAAATTGCTGCTTTTGTTTTGTTTGGGTTTTACTTCTATCATATTGTACTGATCGGGTTTACCTGGTATTATTCCACGTCCTTGTTTTCTTATCTTTTCATTTACGAGCGCAGTTAATTAAATAAAGCCAGTAGTTACGCCGCCCGGTTGATTGGACATTTGCTTCATGGTCTTCAAGAGTCACCCATATATCTTCTATCCCGTGTCAGTGTTGTACCACCATTCTGAATTTCTGGTTGCAAAATTTTACTGCTTGTTCTTACTGATTTCGTCAATGGCTTATCCCAGAATCTGATAGGGTGACGCACGTACTAGCATCCTCCTGGTTCATAGGTACAGTTAGAGACGTAGACTTGAATGACATGGGAATCTGAAATACCGTCTACTCTCAATTCATCGCAGAAGCAATTAGGCTGACAAAAGCCGTCACCAGTTCAAACCTAAGGGTGCCGATCATAGGTAAGGCTAAGAGTGTAGATTCACTTGCGACAAACCTGTATCAATGAAGCTACTGTATATGCATCAGAATTCATCCGAAGAGCTTGAGTATTTCTAATAATGCACAGTGGAATCGGCATATAATTGTCGTGGCAAATGTATTAGCAGTTTAGGGTTCAGCTAAGCGTCTCTAATACCTGGAGTAATTCTAATCAGTAACGGTTGCACCTGATAACATGAGTGTAATCTGGATAGAGAACCATGCCTCCATCATGCTGGTGACCAAATCCTGTTGGTAAACGCCTTTTATGGCCTCTCTGCACATTTAAACTTTCGAGCTTGCCCTGCACAATGTGATATGTTATGCATCTTCCTTCAGGCGTAAATTATCAAATAGAAATTCCTGAGGAAGAGTAAAAAGGACTATTTTTTTAACCAAGCAGGTCAGCTATTACCACTCACCTTGGAGACTATTTATGATTGAAGTGCTTTTGGTTACAACGTATTGGCTGTGACTTATCGACAGACTGAACAAAATGGCAAAAAATTCTGGGAGGGAAGTTTCACAGTGACTTGAGAGCCATCAGCCACCTGAATGTGACGATGAAAGAAACCACCCTGACTTCTCATACATCAATATAATCCCACAAAATTTACCACAAAATTAATAATAAACGATAGTTTTGAAATTGCTGTGGGCTTCGGGAGAGAGATATAGTTTGGGCTGCTTGTCCCAAAATTCTCATTTGCCACAGGACCACAGCATGACGGGTCTAGGCTTGTGGTATTACCGAAGTAAACATGCGAATACTGTAAGCAAATGGATAAACGGCAGTTTGTCTGCCGGTTTGGTGCCCTATACTTTAACTTACATACCAAATGAAAATAGTGTTGCTTTGGTGCGAAAATATTGGGAAGATCGGGAAAGATAAGTCAAACTTACCGAGAAATCTCGTGCTATAGATAGCGAAAGTGAATTTGTTGGTAATCCAGTCCAATGCTAGTTAATCTCATGGTTAAATGGGTCGTACAAACCTGGTTATGTTACGCAGTTGGAACCGTATAAAGGTAATCATGGCTTTTGATTACGTAAGTCACAAGGCAATCTTCTTCGGTAGAATGCGGGGATTATGTCTTTCTCAACTTCTTGTTTAGTCGTATGCCCTGATCCCAAATTTGAGAGCTACATCGCAAGATTTATTGCTTAGACTAACAATGTATGCCGTATTCTATGTATATTCCGTATATCCCACATTCACATTCAAAATGCAGCTTTCCCTGCAGGAGGGCCACCCAAAGGTTTCGGCACAAATGACCTTTTCAACGAGATACCCAATCCTCAGAACGACTTCACCACTGAATTTTAATTCAGGCTGGCGGTTCACTTTCTTGGAGTCGTATGTTCAAAAGGCAGTCTTTCAAGATTAAAACCATTGCAGTCACAGATTTCGGTCACCTGAATAGCACGCAGGCCTGAAGACTTCCTCTAGGCGAATACTATATTTCAATCCTCAGGAGGTCGTAGTTGCACCAGCCTGACTGTGTTTGAAATGAGTTTTGGCAGACACGCGTGGTCGCTGCACTGCCCCTTCGGCTAACGAATCTAAAAATAACTTGTCCAGGCATTGGAACAACCAGATGGATAAGAGAAAATAGAGCTTAGAGATTCTTCATGAACTGAGTGAACCCAGTATCAGTTTGTAACTGTCCACTCGGCTTACCATGGTGTGCAGAAAGTTATTCGCCAGCTGGTTTCACGTAGTGCTTTCTAAATCTGTCACTTTTTAAAAAAATCATCTCTAAGATTGCAGTTGTTTGACGGCTCTGAGAACCGGCGAGGTCTTATTCATTACACTAAAGTTTTAAAACTGAACGGCATAGGACAAAACGGCTCTGATCAGTCTTCTATGAAACACATGTTACTCATTTCAAAGTTCCGTGTTATTAGAACGTTTAGTTTAAAACGTAAGTTCCCATGTATATTTTTCAACAAAAAATCCCTTAGAGAGCGTAAAATGTTTGGTAAGCACACCGAGAGCAGTTTTACGGGAACTATTCTGACCTTTGTAAAAGCTACATCCACGTCACTGTCGTTTTGATGGTCCTCCTCTTGTTTTGGCTCAGCTATTTGGTGAGTCTTCAACAAAGAAGGATAGAAGTACACTAGAGCGCAGCTCTTATTAGAGCTCATCAGAAGCACATATGCTGCATCATGTCCGGATATGAATTCCGAATATCTGATCTTGCTACGTTTACTCCAAGAGGGCGGGTTTGTACAAGCAAAAGTGTTCACGCATAAACGATGTAGAACTAAAGAACAATTGTGTTCTGTGATAGCATGGATACACCTTAAGAAGATCGTCTGCTTTTAAAAATCAAGTTGCATTGGGTTGCAGTAAATGACTCCAAGAGCCGTAAGTTCGGTATGCTTAAGGAATACTTCTTTACAGATAAATCAGAAAAAGCAACAATGGGACATTTAGGATTTTATATCCTCCTCTTTGAAGGCAAGTCGAATAGGGAAAGTAAGTTGTGCACCACGACAAAATTCTGACAGAATAACCTTGGAAAACCCTAATGATAAAATCATGACGTGAACTTAGTTCCCAAAATCATTCTGAGTTTTGAACATCTTCAAGGACTAAAAACATCCATCTGCCTTCAGCTTCTTTTGAAGGAAGTTTGAAGTTTCGACGCCCGATTATTTAAGCATCATTCGTTGCAATAGGAAGTGTCACGTTAATTTCATTCAGTATCACCGTTAGAACTCGGACACTAAGAAGTATACAGAACTTCTCTTATATATTTAATAGGTAAATCTGATAGATAAATGTGAAGCGGCGGGTGAAAACTAGAGAGGGATTTTCCGTGTTATGTAAAGCGTTAAAAACAAACTCATTCAATAATGGGCCTGAGAATGAAGATCAGAAGCAGCATAGATATGCAGGATATTTCTGTGATGAGTTTGTCATGATGTTTACTGTGTACAATAGCAGTAGTTTAAATCTGATGCTAAGTGAAGATTATCTCCCCTGTTTTGCTAACGTGAGTGCATGATGCACGCCGCAGTTATGGAGAATAAGCTTAGTCTCTGTGTTTGAATGCCGCAAGTTTATTCAAATATTGAAACAATTTTTTAGCTGCTCTTCAGTTAGCAAGGTTAATGCTTACATAACTTCGTGAAGCAGGGCGATCACTCGCCTCTTTTATAGTTGGTGGGGTTGCCCTTTCGCCAGTCATATCGCAACTCGGTACTGGCCTCATTTTGAGTATCTGTCCGGCTAACCGACGTTAGTGGCGTTCATGCTGTCAGTTTCCATCCAAACTGTCTAAGTGTTGTAGGTGTAGGCACCTCCGATGTTTGTGGTAAGCTATCCCCAAGTCGCTTTATCTGCCCAATTTTCCTTGTTTTTTTCCCTTGCATTACTGACATGGTCGTACTGTGGTGAAACACCTTTCTTCTCATCCGGCGTTGCCGTCAATGACGATGATGATCCACACTTATAGTCTGTTACAATCAGTGGATAAGCTTTCAGTTAGAAGCCGTCAGAAATAATAATGGAGTCGAAGTGATATATAATTTCTGCATATTAGATGCGGCAGACATCTGGTGAGCCACATGGGGGAAGAGCCCATCTCATGCCAGACTTTAGTGGAGCTAACGTTATTGACCCAACTAACTAACGGGTTGTATGCAAGTTTTTCTCAATCAAGCCATAACACAAACAGCATTGAATACACCTTGGGGAACTGAACTGTCACCTTTTTCAATACATCAAATAAACGAAAACTTACGAGGCTTTATTATCTTCCGACGATCTGTAACCTTCAATTTATTACTTCTATTAGCTTCGTCATTTTTGGACTTTTCTAAAGCAGATGTTTTACCGGTCCCAGCTAGCTGTGCTGTGAAAAACGAACTTCCTGACCAGGCTGACTGACGCCTTAGAATGTGTACACTTTTCTCCACTTTGCGATCCATCACACCTGAATAAATGCAACTACCGTTTGTTGGTTATTGGTAGTTTAAAATACTAAGGGTCAGGCGAGTTTCTTGCCTTAGCTAGATCGAGTAAACCCATCTTGGTAATGCTGATGCCATAAATTTCTGCAGCATCCTAGAACTTATATTCAGTGATCAACGTCCTGTTTCGCCGACTTCAGAGGCGAACCAACTTGCTAGGATATGTGGTGTTGACTTCTACCGATTTCGATCAAAAAGTGTTGATTAGTGGAGCCAAAATTTCCGAAATCTTTTGGTTCCTTCTTTCGAGTTCATTGTTGAGCTTTGCGGGACAACGTAAGAATCGGTCTCAGGTACCAAAGATTCATAGATTACGGGAACTCAATTAATACGCTCCAAATGGGTGACTTAGTTGCCCCACAGGAGCACATCACAAACGTAGTTTATGATAAAGATGTGAGCAATAAATTCATCAGAGTTATTTCTATTTAAAAGGGTACAATAACGAAGCTCCATGTAACGGGGAATTATCTGGTATGCCAAAAACCTACTTTGATGAATGTCCTGGGAGATTCAAACCCGTGGCCTTTTGGCTAGTTGAACGCTATACCCGCCTGCTATGAGTGACTGATCAGTGGGGTGATCAACTTGCACTGATTGTATGGTGCATCCATCCTATCTACAAACAATAATGACAGGTCTGTACCACCCGCATAAGTAGAATGTAAGTGAATAGACAGTGGAGAATATCTAAAGCGTTTATACAGAACTTGAGCCCTTCTGTTATGCACACTGAAATATGGCTACTAGTCACGACAGAGCAAGGCGACTGATTTAGCCACAAATAAGTTGGTGGATACTCACCGACTCTTTTAGTAAAGCAAAATTTAATGTTAAGCTAAGTCAAAGGATTACTGGTTCATGACCTATCAAAATTTACAACGAACCTACCGAATGACTGCAAAAAACACTACCTCAGAATCTGCGTAATCTGTAAATATTTCCACATTATAAGTGATGGACTGTGATGTTAATGTAAGTTAACGCAAGGCAAAACGTTCGTGTGTGACGGTCGCTATAACAAACATAAGCATTCAGGGAACTGACTTAATTAGTCGGGTCTGTAGGTCAGAGGAAGAACACGCATGAACATGAAAATTCCTCTGTGGTGGAACTGAAACAGATCTGAGTTGATGGACCTTAACAGCTCATTGGTTGAGACATCCGCATACGCAGGTTTAACTAAATTGCGAAAAGAATGTCGCGGAAACTCGTAGTAGCATCAACAAGGTCAAAGCAACATAAAATAAAATAAAGATTCGCATGTCACAGCATCATTGTGGCATGAAACCCAAAAAGGGACAGTCCTCGTGGTTGTGTTTCGCATTAAAATCCAGCAGTCTGGCCTGATTTGATTGATTGCTTAATTTGCACAGGCAGGACCTTTTGCCATGTGCCACCGTGGATTACGTACATGATTCTCCTCAGACCCTAAAACAACTGGCTCTTAAGAGTGACGTGAATGTGTCCGTCCCGGTGTGGTTTTGTTTTATCAATCATAGCCCACACTCCACAAGGCATTTGCTTGGAAATGATGGCACTTTGAGTATCCGCACTTCCCTATCCGTGGAGGAGATACTGGATGGTCTGATACCATGTCTCATCATCATCATGACTGAAATCCACAGTATCCATTCCCAGACGTATCAACGGACGGATTGGGTCAATAATTCAGTGCCACGCGCGATGCACTGAGGGTATATCCAGGTGGTCGATGACGTAACGAAATGCAGCGTGGAAACTAGCCACTGCATGAATAGAACAAATTGAGCAGAACATACAGTCTGAGCTGGCTGCGAACGACAGCAACCTCAGGTAGCTAGGTAGACGCGACCGCATGGCACTTTCAAGATCGGAACTCGGGTGTGCACGATCGATCCAAACAAATCAAAGCCATTTGTCTCTGAAACATGCATGTAAATATCTTCTCAACTACCTTCAGTATAGAAGACTAACTTGTTTGGTTATGAGTTTGCACAGCATACTTTTGGTGTTGTGGGAAATATCAGGGTTAGCCTTACACAACTTCCCATATGGATCAAGTGCATTACAATCCTTTCAAGCTACATGAGACCGTACTGGCGCCGCCCCTTTAGAAACACGGTGCTAGGTCCGCAGATGAGCAGGACTAGTGCGCACGGGCCTTAACGGGCTCCTAACGGGTTTCAAATTCGATTCACTTGTTACGAGAAGGGGCCACTGGAGAAGGAATTCGTTGGAGGTGGATTTTACATACCGACATGCCGTAAAGTTAACCAGTGTAGCTGTCGTCTCAGGATGTTAGTGAAATTCCTTGTCGAAAACTAGGGTCCAACTCCTGAGGTCGTGAAAAAACCAAGATACATCGGAAACAGAACTCAACGTTTGTAGGCTAATCAAATCGGTACTAAAATATGATTCTGCCATCTTTTCCTTTTTCCATGAATGGCTCGCTGGTTTTGGGGTCTGGAAGTCTTTTTGCCTCTGATAAAAATGCAAAACACTTTGTCCGTCAAGTCAATCAGTTTATTATAACTATTCACAAGCCCCTTCAATCGTTCCACGAAGAAATCAAATTTATTTTTACAGGAAAATCATCAACAAGAAATTATAAGAAATTATCAGTATTATTATCATTATCATTATTATCATTGTTATAAGAACTTATCATATAACTGGTTAGACGGGCGTCCCAGTAACATTGCTGTTCTAATCAAATTTAATATGTGCACTTATACCAACCGTCTGTTTACAGTACAAGGTTAAACTTCTCACGTATAATGCTTTAAGCTTTCAGTATATGTCCCTTAACTACACAGTTATTTGCTTTCTGTTATCTTCTGATATCGTCTTTGCTTGTCTGGTTTGGAGCTTCCGGAATGGTGTGATACAGATCCGCAAATCTTGTACCCATGACCTAATCCGTTTTCAGTATTATTGGTGGTGCACTCAGAAGATCTTGTCAATTCTGTCGGTTAGGTTTACTGTCAGACGAAAGCTTCTCACGCTTTCTAAACTACACTCCAGCTGGAAAACATGAAACCTGTCGTGGACACAAAGGCTCCAAAGACGTTTCAGCTGATAAGGAAGGAGATGGAAGTATCATCAGTATGACTCACAGTTTAAAGGAAACTTATGATCATAGTATGATAAACAGAATTCAGCACGAATCGAATCGGACAATAAGCGCTTGTGGCAGCGATTAGTACATATTCACTCGCATCCTGGAAAGGTTGACAATCATAATGAATACAAAATCAAAAGGTAAGAGCGATTTCACATTTTCATTTTCTGTTTTAGTCTAAACGCACCAAAGAAACGACAGGAAGTTGAACGTCTGAGGGTGGAAAATGCAGAGTTGAAAAGAAGGTTGGAGGAAAGAACCAAACCACGCAATGAAAGAAAGTGGGAATCTGAGTGGGTTGAAACGCTCAGATATATGAACAACGCATCAAGATATCCTTTGTGTTTGGTTCGAAAGGTCAGTTTATGCATCCAAATCTTTAATTATCACGATTTTCGTCCGAATGTCCCGTGTGAAATGGGGGATAAGACGGCCAGGTTACAAGTTTTGGATCTTCATGTGTACACACTTTACTGGAGTAGACGGTCCCATAACCTTGCGACCAGAAATACTGATGAGGTAAATCCATACAAAACTTACTCATATTCAAAATCCCACTTACAAAGTGCTGTACTACAGAGAATACAGATGTCAGTGTACAAAGTTTGGTATAGGAAGTAACTGCTGGATCGGTTTAGATACATACTAACGTATGGACGTCCTAAGAATAGACTGTGCAGCCTTAATTTTCGATGCTGCGTTATCTGTTACTGATTATGGCGATAGGCTGAGGCACTGTAACACAGACGTTGAGGTAGCTAGAGTGCTTTGACACAGGTGAAGAATTTCGTACAATACAGTATAGGAAATGCGTAAATGCTAAAGAGAAACAGACTTGCAAAGACTTGAAAGCTTGAATAGAACTTAGCTTGACCCGTTCAAACCATAAACTGCAATGAGAAAGTCAGTGATAATCCTCAGATACGACAGGGTTTAACGACTCAGAGTTGTCTCATCAGTCTAGTGAATGAGACGATTTCAGTGCACCTTCGTCACCCCAGGAGCTTAAGGAGGAAAAATGAATCTCTCCAAGAAACGACCATGGTTTCCAGTTCCAGTGTGTGCCACAGCAGAATTGTG
>SJOL01006365.1:74500-140692 GCA_004794785.1 Opisthorchis felineus | reverse complement strand
ACTCGCATCCTGGAAAGGTTGACAATCATAATGAATACAAAATCAAAAGGTAAGAGCGATTTCACATTTTCATTTTCTGTTTTAGTCTAAATGCACCAAAGAAACGACAGGAAGTTGAACGTCTGAGGGTGGAAAATGCAGAGTTGAAAAGAAGGTTGGAGGAAAGAACCAAACCACGCAATGAAAGAAAGTGGGAATCTGAGTGGGTTGAAACGCTCAGATATATGAACAACGCATCAAGATATCCTTTGTGTTTGGTTCGAAAGGTCAGTTTATGCATCCAAATCTTTAATTATCACGATTTTCGTCCGAATGTCCCGTGTGAAATGGGGGATAAGACGGCCAGGTTACAAGTTTTGGATCTTCATGTGTACACACTTTACTGGAGTAGACGGTCCCATAACCTTGCGACCAGAAATACTGATGAGGTAAATCCATACAAAACTTACTCATATTCAAAATCCCACTTACAAAGTGCTGTACTACAGAGAATACAGATGTCAGTGTACAAAGTTTGGTATAGGAAGTAACTGCTGGATCGGTTTAGATACATACTAACGTATGGACGTCCTAAGAATAGACTGTGCAGCCTTAATTTTCGATGCTGCGTTATCTGTTACTGATTATGGCGATAGGCTGAGGCACTGTAACACAGACGTTGAGGTAGCTAGAGTGCTTTGACACAGGTGAAGAATTTCGTACAATACAGTATAGGAAATGCGTAAATGCTAAAGAGAAACAGACTTGCAAAGACTTGAAAGCTTGAATAGAACTTAGCTTGACCCGTTCAAACCATAAACTGCAATGAGAAAGTCAGTGATAATCCTCAGATACGACAGGGTTTAACGACTCAGAGTTGTCTCATCAGTCTAGTGAATGAGACGATTTCAGTGCACCTTCGTCACCCCAGGAGCTTAAGGAGGAAAAATGAATCTCTCCAAGAAACGACCATGGTTTCCAGTTCCAGTGTGTGCCACAGCAGAATTGTGCTTCTGTACTCCGAAGGGCGGACACATCTAGGAAGTGAACAGGTTTGTCTAATGCCAATGGTTTTCATTCATGGAGCGAAAACTGTGTAGTACTGTCGTTGAACAGATTCACAGAGGACATACTACTCGCGTTTCGTTAAACAAGTTCACTAGTCATCAGATTCATTGGCGTGGTTGGTAGGTACAAAAGCCATGCGGAATTAAGTGATGTTTCTGAGAATGCCTTGGTCGTTGATCCTATGTATTGTGACTTACATTCATGTTTAGGATCGTGGCCAGACTTGCTGGTTCCACAGTTAGGATGGTGGGCACCAATCCGACTTTGATTTCGCTATGTGCCACTAATATGAGTGAACTGTAGAACATTTTAAAATCCATTTCTTGTGTCGAGATGGGCGCAGGAGGATGCCTGTTTGCTCAGCTGCCATAGACCACTTAGCATTCCGCGAAAATCAGTCTGTTTACAGAGAGTCAGCTATTCGGAGTGTGTGATATGACCTGTCACTTCGGTTACTGAGGGTCAAGTGTAGCAGAGGTAGTAAATCGGAAAGGTAGTACAAAAGCAAGTGAAACAGAGGGCTTTCCGTTTCAGTGCGAGATGTGGAGATTTAAATAGAGAGAAGTCGGTATAGCATGTATTGGGCTTAATATGACAGTTTGATAATCGCCGCACTCATACGCCTACTCTGACTACGTGCCTATCCATTTCAACTTGCTTTTCCGTAGCCTGTCACGGCCGCCTCAACGGCACTGACCCAGACATACTGACCATTCTGCCCTACGTTGATAAGTTTATATGCACATATGTGTGGCTGTAACTGTGTGTGCCAGCTTGTCTTCATGCCCATTTGCGTTCGTCCTTCGCCTCATCGACGTGTTCTAACCTGTCCTACCATGACATCCGGGTAGATGTGCCACCAGCCAGAATAATGAAAGTGGCCTCGGATAAAAAGGCTGACAAACCACCCTTCCGAGCCTCTATACCGCTTGCCGATGTTTTGTTTGCGGACTGCAACAGTGTGTTTTACGTTTGAGCAATACAAATGTGTGCTTGTTGTTGATCCCACGAACTGAGTTTTGTCATGTCCATTTGTTTAATTGTTTGTAGACAGTACCACGGATTTTCGAACCCATCTCTTCCCTTTACTGTCCGGGATGGTCTAATCTACTTGTGGCCCAAGGTTCCTCAGAGGGAACGCAGCACATCGTTGGTATGATACCTCAATCAGACTGGAGTTTGTATTAGAATTAGTGAATCTATTGTCGACAAAGTTTCACTCGCCAGGCTTGTTTGCTTTAGTGTAAGTAAATACACCTGGTTGTTTTTGGTGTGTACCATTCCAAATGCATCTATCAACGTGAAAAAGACAAGAAACGAATGTACGTTTGAGAAACAAGTATCAAGACCATATAATTCTGAAGGCGGATGCAATTAAATCCCTGGAAAACAAAGGTTCAAAAGTGAACAAAAACCTGGAACCTTGTGATCGTTTGAGTGAAAAGTCTAAACAGCTAGACAAAAGTCATTATTTGGGGAATTATTCACTGCGGTCTAGGCGGAATGGATTAAGTTTCATTTATATGTGTACGGTTGTGAAACAAGAACGCGTTTATGAGTTTTCGGTGTTTTGATGCTTCTGGGTTAGCTAGTTTTGGAACGTAAGTTTGGTTACATTTATCCTGCGGCTGACACACGAATTCGGCATGCACACGTTTGCTGTATTTACGGTCACTTTTTAGGCCCATATCATTTGGCCAATATCTGTAAAATTCCGGTAATCTCGGTAGCCTGAAACGCCTTGTCAAGGACAAGACAACTGGACCAAATCATAAGGTTACACGGCTTCACTATATATAAAGAACTGTAGTGTGATGAGAAAAAACTGAGTTGAGCTAATTGTGCCGGAAAGCAAGATTTTGATCATCTTGCACTAAGAGTGGATCATGCGTTTGCCAAGAAACGCATCACCATAAAACTGACCGTTCCACTATAAACTCATGTTTACTTATCGGCATTCATACTATGGGCCAACCCAACAAGAGCTAATTGTATTTTTCTCGACAAAAAACTATTTTGTTTGACGTTACCCTGATATGAACTCAATTTGAAATGACCTGTGAAACGTCTGAACACAACACGTCGCAAACTAAGCTATTGATACCAGGGCTTTGTGTGCCTACTTTATGCCAATGCAAGGTTCACTCAGGTCAGCACTTTCAATTTACTTCCATGGAATAAGTAGTGAACCGGTGCTATCAGTTAATTATCATTAGTAAGGTCTGAGGACTGCATGCGCTGATTCCTAACAAAAGTGGATATATGTACTTATCCAGTCAAGCCGCACTAAGCACTTCCAAACGCGCACAACTCATCGGGTACCCTTAAAGCATATAAAAATATAACATTTCTCCCTATATATTGTTCATATTACGTATTGTCTCAGGCTGCTAGGTCTATTATTCCCCCGACCGACCACAAATGAGTTCTCAGTTTTCGGTCACTACTGACGACACTAAATTCTATACAGTGAGCTACTTGTCACATTTTCGCGTACTTTTACAGAGCACTCGACCGGATCAGAGCCGCGGGTCACCTCGCAAAAAAGTGGAGAAGAGAACAGCTGCAAATAAGGGCAAGGAGCCGGAATGATACGAGAGAAGTGTTTGAAGTAGACAGAGATTCGTAGAACCTATCAGGACATGCTTCCATGACTTCTTTCTAATTCTTTCTTACACGAACTTCCCTTTTGATTGCTTTCATATTTGGCCTTATTTCAGATCGATTAGTTTTCCTGTTTTTTTTGCCTTCGTCTATGTTTTCCGCTGATTACGTCAGTTTTACTAAAATACAAGTCTCTTCCCAATTGCGCTTGGTCACTTGCGTTCTTTCCTCTGACCCGTGATGAGAATTTGTACTTTTTCTACTTCAGGCGAAGAGTCAAGATGAGGTTCCGGCATCTGAAGTTCCGCGGGCCAATATGATTCGACCGTTCGCAGAGATCGTTGGAGGCGAAGCTCTGAAGCAGGTTTCTGATGTAGATCCAAATCGAATGATCATTGATTTTGATGATCCATTTTTGAAAGAAGATCCGCACTACTGTGAACTCAAACAGTGAGTGTTTCACACAGGTTGAGGGTCCTGGGCCAACGAAATTCCGATCGACGAAACCGACGGTAACCGTCAGACAAAAAGATCATATTTTTTCTACTGATCAGTAATATATCTTGCTCAGGAAGACTGGAGATATTCGCCGTGGGGGGCGTGGGCGAAATTATGCGTGCCAACTTGACGAGCACGTGAAAGCAGGATAGAAGACATTCTGGTTGCAAGTCCACTTGACGCTGTTTAACGCTTAAGGTTCTTCGAAGTAATCTTCGAAGAAGTCCTAACAAAAAGTTGACCTTCAGATCGCGTCTTTACAAATCGGAAATTCAACTTGTTTTATAATGACCACAAAGAGAGCAGCAGGTTTGCTTGACTGTCTATCACAACGAGAGTTTCCAAGAGCACTCGATCAGAGCAACTGAGAATTAATTGCACGAGAATTGATCAATCTGAAATATCACAATCATCGACTCCCCAATAAAAATGTGCGTTGGTTCTGGAACCAATTTTGGCGTGCCAAAAAGCAAAAGGACTTCCGTTTCGAAAAAATACCGTTCACACTTACAGTAAACTCTAATTTGCTTCACAGGATACATTTTTAATGAAAGTTTTCTTGAAGCACTTTGCTGTGTACGTTAGTATCAACATGGTACGGAGGTATTCAATTCAACTTTGATGAAACATGTTTTACAGTGTGATTTATGCATCAGCATTTGAGGGTAGGAAGCACGAGCATAACTAAACACAGAACTGTGTCAGCTACTTTATACCAAGGGATAAAACTGGAGATTTTACAGTCTTATCTCAAGACAGAACAAGATTCGGGCTACTGAAACTTCCCGGCTGGAAACTCCGTACCAATAAACTCTTCTGGTTCAAAAATGTGCTCACTGTAACAAGCATGCACAGAAAGTGTTCACCCCAAAAGAAGAACTCCTGTATGGAATTTCGTCAAAACTACCCTTAGTCTAATATGGCTCGGGACAATTCGTGTGCAATCCAAAATGACTTTTTGTGACAGTCAACGTGGATGAAACGGAGTACCAATCTACCTTTAGAATGAACTACTGTTCATTAAAGAAATAGGAGATCAATTGTAGCGGAAAAATTCTGCTGGTGGCCGCTCGCTCGTTCCATAACGGTATCAACATTCCTATCTAAAGCAGCTGATGGTAAAGAGTTTCCTTCTTTGGTTGTAACGTAAACACGCTCTTTAGCTTGATTCTGGAAGAATTCGTTGAAACGAGAGCTCGTTTGTCAGAATTGCACTGTGGAGTGAACCTCATTAGATAGTTTAGCGAGATTAACTGAGAACGGAAAATCGAGTCTTTGTAATGCAAAGCACATCGTAACGGAGTTTTATTGTACATGAAACACATTCAATCATCCAGTTGAAACAACAGAGGGGCATACTTTGGAGTCTGTGGTATTCCGAGGTTTTCGTAGAATTTCGTGTACAGGAAGAGTTGTTTAGTTTGATGAGCATTTAACCTACGGCTTTATTTGCCTAAGTGACCTTTTTCAGTTCATTAGGTACCGGCACTAAGATGTCCATAACCTAGCGGTGGAGACACTATAAGTAGCAATGGTATTTTGATCGAATTTTCAAGGTTTTTTGCTGAACTGGATTTTGAATGCTGTGCGATATTTGATTGAATTAGATAACGTCAGCTATTCCCTATATTGTGTAAGATCTTTTACCTCACCACCAAAATTCGTGATTATCATAGAGGAGAATCTACGAAAAAGTCTGGGAAAAGTCCACAGAGGTTTAACTAACTTGTAAACTGACCGATTCCTCGAAATCAGCAACTCCGTTAATCTCATTGTACGGTTTTTTTTACCCTAATCCAACTCACTCATGAAAGAAAATGAGCAACTGACCTGCGTGCAAAAAACTGCTGCCTGTGACGAAGGAGGAAAAAGGTGAAAATCCACTGAACGGATTTCTCTTTTGAACCTTTCCATGGATCCTCATCGGTGTTCTGTTAGCTTTGCTTGGTGCAGCCTGTGGATTATTCCTGGCTTCTGTCAAAAACCTACTGGAATTTTTTGTTGGGTTTATCTGCAGGCTGATGAAGAAATTCAAGAGAGGTGGGCTAGTTTCTCGACCAGAACTAATGTCATTGCTTAGGCACCAATTTCAAGGAGCTTGTTCTAATCCGACACAAATCAATAATCTGCTGAGGTGACAATTGTTACGGCTTCCTTGCAATGCGTAAGTTACGCAGATCAGGATAATTTCTTGCCTAGCATTTAGGAAAATTGGGCAAAGCGAGGCCTCTTTCTTCTTGTTTCTGTTTTTGCATACCAACTAATTGTGTTTTAAGTAGCGTGTTATTGTGGACACAGGTTTAGATACAGAGAAAATCTAAGTGTGACTGAAATGAGACCGCAAAGTGTTTTGCGCTTCAGTTACTGATAGGTGGCTTGTCGACTCAAGTTTCGTCTTCTTACTTTATGATGACATTTTCTCAAAGCAGGATTTGTTGCCTCATAACTGTTGTACGTAGGGTCGGCACACTTTGTATCGTCGTTGTACAGTTTCCGAATACAGGTAAACCACACTACTCACCAGCCAACCGTTGCCGTGTGGTCTCGGTCATTTTCAGCTGGGGGGCTGCTTGTTTGTAACTCCTCTGATAGTACGGAGACACAAAACCGATGATTCCCTTTGTGTAGGAAGTGACAGTAAACTACTTTGCATTGACTCGCGAGATGAAACCGAAACTGGCAGTCTTTTCTAGTTGCAAGCACAAAGAGAAAGTTGCTCCAAATATTTCACTGTGATGGTTCATCGGATGATCTTTGTAAGCCGGTTTTGATGAGATTACAGTTAGAAATCTTCCACGAAAACGGATTTGAAGTAAGTTCCGATGCCGTCCAAGCGAGAATACAGGGTGTTTTTGACGGAATTTGTTGTGTGCATGGAGATTAGTGAGAATAGTCTCCTACTGTGACCCGAAAAACCTCACTTGGAACAACATTCAGTAATTCGATCTTATTAAATTATCGACCAGCAGCCACCACCAGAACTATAAGTCGTTTTGACGAGGAGCCTATTACAGAAGCCTTGTGCTTTTCCTAGTTGGGACACCATTACTCTCCGGTTATTTTCCATTTGGAATTGATGGGGATATTACTTGTACTGCGCGCCTTCATAAAAAATCACCAGCATTTGGTACAGGAATAGGTTTGTATAATGCAGAAAAATGTCTCATCGTACATCCAGTACGGCTGTAATATGGTCTACCATGAAATATAAAAGCGTGTTTTTTATTCAGTTCGAAGTATAAAAGTAGAAATCAGCCTACATATGCCTTTTTCGATTGCAGACAAGGTCCGAGAGAAGATGTTCCGGGAGGCGTACGGGGATTTGTGGCATCCATTATACAAACCGCTTTACATCGTATTTACGAATATGACCTTTCAAAAGAATCTAAAATGTGAGTTGGTGGGAATCGGTTACCCCTGGTAGGTTTTTTAACCACATAGGATTTAAAATCTGTTTACTTAAAACACCGTTTAAGGACGCATACGTACCATCCTTAGGTACGGGAAAAAAATAAAATGTACCATCCACGATTCGAAGAGTGGGATGCATGCTGTTCTTGTCATGCTACTCCGAGTGAATAGCGACGGATCGAAAACTATCTCCCGTTAGCTAGGAAACAAAAGCGTTTTCTAAACTTCCTAAACAGTGGTATACGCATCAATGCAGTTTATGTCAAAATGACCGGATATTTCGAGACAAAAGTCAAGTTTTGGGTAGGATGTCCCATCATCATAAGACATTTTCATTCTAGTCGATCTGCAGTAAAACAACAAAATGCAGGTGGACTGGATCAGATTTATGGAGAATAACTTGACAAGTATCCCGAAAAGTCATTTTAGATGTAACGTGATGACAAAATGCCAGGAATGTTCGGAAAATTGCCTCGTATCTGCCCTGTGAACTAGTGCATTAGGTCCTAGAACCCTTCGCGTCAGTTTAATGTCCAGGTGATCAGAGGTATGTATCATAATTAAAAATCATTTTATCACTGATGACTTCGAATACCATGAACTTCTGCTTCTGCAACTTTGCAGTGGATATAAGATCGGTCCAATGGTGCTATTGTCGTCAATTAGAGGAGAGTAGGCTATGAAAAATCTTTGTTAATTCACTGAACGCTTTCCAGTAACTTTATTATTTGCCTATATTTCATTTTGTAACTCTAAACACACAAAGAATTAACCATCTTCTGTTTGGTTTCAACAGTGATCTTCCAGTTCGGTCTACAGTAGTATAGCCTAAGGGATCCATTGTTCGCAACTGCTTTGATCTGTTATTGCGTTTGAACATCCAAGAACCCCAGGTTACATTACTGAGTTCAAATGCCTTTTCTTTGTCTGGGTCTGATAATAACAGTAGTGTTAGCAAACATTTCTAGGTTTGTGCAGAAAGTCGCCTTCTGCGCTACCGTAATGGCCACAGTATTGCAAATACGTTCCGCACTCCAAACTCCTCATGAAGCAACAAACTTAGATCACATGCAGACTGGCAACCTAATTCGCTGACCAAAACTAGGGACAACGGTGAAGCCTGTGGATTCCTTCTATCATTATGATCATTGTTGGTGAAGCAACCGTTGTTGTCGGTATCGACCGCCTGAAAGACAAACCAACAGTGATCTCTTTTGAGGATGCACTTTATTGAGGGTAATCTTCTCACACTTAACGTATACTTGCCCGCCTCACTCCTTGTCAAAATGAGTACTATTATTTGACCCGTCAGTACTACTTCATTGATATATAGCGAGCCGATCAGAGTTCATGAGGATGATGAATTCCTGCCAAAGGCAAAAAAGCCTGTGGAGCTAGTCGAGACACCGACACATGGCAGGCTGGGAGGCCCCTCCCTGAATGACGAATCCTCCCTTGTCAGCTGTGAGAAAACAGGAAAGCATCCGATTGTGCTGGACACTGAACCGAACCTCACTCCGAACATCAAATGGCCAAGCATAGGAGAGTTCAACCCGGAGTTAGGACTGAAGCGAATCGAAGAATATATTGAGGTGAGATCCCAAACTTTGTAGTTCAGTTTCTTCGTTATTAAGAAAACTTACCAGATAAGTAAGCCGTTTTAGCTTGCATGTTCGAGTGATTATTGACCTTGCTTGGAACATTTCCCCTGGCTTAAAAATCACCTCAGAGTACGAATCACTTCCCAAATGAATCTGATTTGCCTTCGAGAGCCTTCACATTGCCAGCACCATATATTTCCTGTGACTCCAGCCCCAGTCTTTTAACTCGCAATGGCTCGTTCAATCAGAGAATTTCTCAAAAATGGCAAATTAAACTTCCATGATGTTGGCATCATCTGCAGAAAATAGCCTAGGTGTAGATGCGTCTGGGTGCTTCTACGAGGTACCTTGCAAGTACATACATATAGCCTTGTATTCATCATCACTGGTAGCCGCACAAGTTTCTCGTTGCGTAACTGTAGCCAAAATAAACGTGGTGAAGAATGGGAAAGCCAGCTAACTGAAGCGATGAGTTAGTAACAGCCCAGTGCATATATTTCAGTGTAGTTACTGTACTACTTTTCAGTCGAAGGACTTGAATAGTAAATCATGCCATGAGAGTCAGGAGTACAGTGATTCACAGCCACCTACTGAACCGATGCCAGTCCAACAGAGAAAGAGTGACACAGCTCATATCGTGAAAGTAGAGTAGCGCGATGGTACACTTATCTTTCAGATTTATCAGCGTGCTGAAGACAGCCCCTTGAATAGTGGCGAAACGTTCGCAAACAAATTGTCAATCTCCGCAAAAAAAATCAGTAGATAATGAATCCATCCTACCTATCAGCACAACGCAGTCTCACGAGGTTGGTCCTTGTGGTCCGAAATTTTTCTTCGGCATCTCACAGGGAGGTTATGAGTTTTGTTCGAAAAGCTGCTTAATTTCGAGTAACTAAAGGTAACATGTGTGTCACCTTCCCCGATCCATTACTTTCGCTTGACTTTTCTATCCATTTCTTTCCAGTGTAAATTCGTGAACGTTCACATATACCTCAGTTTTGTGAACATGGCGTTTTCTAGTTCTACGAAGGCTGACGATACCTGATGATCGTGCCAAATTATCACTTAAACACCAGGTTTATAAATCGCATTTCAGAACTCTTCAATCAGTTCATGTATGTGCAATAGTTCGTATACCAGTGAGCTCATGGAACTTACAGGCCCTACATCTTAACTTAGCTCACCAGAAATCGCAGCAATGGTGCGAAGGAACCGAGGCGCTGTGGTTGGTGAGTAGCCCTAATTCTTTACGGAGTCGGGAAAACCAAGCAGAAATTAGGTCACTTTGGTTGCTTTATCGGTTGTCACTAACATGACCAATGGCGCAGTGAAAACACTTCGACAGCCCACGACCGGTCTCGTCCTTCTTGGGGCTCATCAGGCAAGCGCGACATCTCGACTATCGTACCAACTAAAACATGAGGCGGCCTTTGTGCAGCACATTTAGTTGAAGAATATCATAAACGAGAGATTCAGTTGAGTCTCCCTTGAAAACCAAATTGATTTGCAAATAAGTGGATTTGTCGAAACCACCGGTTTATTTGAAACGATGAATTGTTCCAGTTCATTAAGGCTGTCAACGCAAATTAAGAGCTATAATCGGTCGTAAGTATCTTGGTGCACGGCTAATCCTGATCTTAGCAAGAGAACCAATTAACCTTCGGAGCAGAACGCGTAGTGCACCTATCGACACTCTATTACGTGATATAAGCGGGATATACCGTATCCTGCTCACACGCACCTCAGGACATTTTCTTTACCTTTGGAGTCAGATTTCCAGTCAGTCGACCAAGCAACCCACCTCATCAAAAAGTTAGCATTCTGGATCCTTCCTCAGCATGTCAACCCGAAATTTCCAGTAGTGTCACGATTGTTTGCAAAGTCTCTCCGAGCTTGTGTGCTCAAACGACCTTGATATCGACTATAAGCGTGCCTTAGGGTTGAGATGTAGAGGTGCTTGTATCATTATTTGATTAAACTCATTTGGCTGAGCCATTTCTACTTACCTTGAAAACCGATTGTTTTTGGCAGTGCGGTTGAAAGGATAAAATCCAAATGTCATCTCGCAGTCGATCTTCCTTCTGCATAATGTTACTCTAAACATTATCACAATAGTTTTGACCAATCGTCTATACATCAAACGCTACCAACAAATCTTCATTATTACGGCATGTACACAAGAGTCCGTTGTACAAGCAGTCGAACAAAACAGGGAGACGTTTTAACTCTCTTAGTGTTACATAAGAATATAACTATGAAGAGAATCATGAGATTGTCGCGCTTGATTATGGTAGATGCCGTCTTACCGGATGGGGACCGCGGGACAGGACAACCAAATGGTTACTGACCCTGGCAGATATGCTTGTGTCTCACAGCTAATGGCTGTTTGCATCAAAGCTATCACCTTCTCTGCGTAACTCTCCATCCCTACAACACCGGACAAACAAATTAGTCCGAAATCACTGAAATGACTGGGCCACCGCCTCCAGCTCGTGGCTCCCATTCTCTTATTCTCTTTATCCTTGATGAACGAAGCTGCAATGCAGAACCATTGCATTTGGACGGGTGATTTGTGAGCTGAAAACTGGATTGAATTGAAACTGATGCGTCAACACAGGCTTCGCTACCTCTCATGATAATGGTGATTAGGATGGAACTGTGCAAACAGCGCATAGTTCACCAAACAAAAAGTACGCCAAAGCCGCACAGAGCTCACAAATCCAGTTGACCAGCTCTGCGGTGGCTGAGCGTCCCCATTGCACGCGAGAACACACACCACGTGGGCCATGCATTTCCCATCAACCGATAAGAGCTACACTATCACACCTACCTCAGACACTCATCCGACTGAGTACTGCATCCTTTTTGGTGAACGTACACATACGGGGTGAGGAGTGCACTTTCAGGTAAACAAGTAAATGGTTTCTTTCAACTCACACATTCAATCGAGCTGCTCTAAAACGTAAACATGTCCAAGAATGATGCAAGCTTCAGAAGACAAGCAATGAAAAAATCCACTCACCCTAATTAAACCCGTCTACCCAGTCATTCACCACACTGCAGGCCAAGCCAGCAGTTCTGACCAAGTTACTCAGGCCTAACATTAAAAGTAAGGTTGCTGAAAACTCACGCTGTTCACGTGACACACTGAGTGAAGCCTTGAATGGTAAGCTGTTCGACCTTGAATGCGCTTAATTCAGCTAATAAGGTATTTTTATATCCGCTGTATTTTGTATTTTGTCCCTACTGTTTCATCAGGAGCGAAAATTCTCCCCTTGGCGGTTTGCAAAGGTTGGCTTGACACAAAAATATGTTTTTATTTCTTACTTCGGATATTTCTACCACGATGTCTCAGAGTCTGTCTTATTTTCTGCTCCAGGGCTGGCAAGTGGATGAGAGTTGGCTACACTGTACGGATATATTGTCTGAAGAAGATACACCTTATGATGTACTATATCGATACCGCGTCCGATGGAGTATTCCGACTAGGCGAGCACCCATTCCACAAGCAACAGCTTCAATATACTTCACGATAAAAGTATCGAAAATCAAACCAAAGGTAAGTTGTTCTTGATGTCATGCAGTGCAACCTAGTTGGTCTAGTATGCAATCCAACGTATGAGAGATACGTATGGGATACGGATTTGCCTGTCAGCAGTGGCTGGGCCACTAAACACCCGCAAATAGTTCTGGCTTAAGAACGATGGTATTACAATGAACACTTGGACCGCAGTAAACCAGGAGGGACCGGTGTGATCCGTCAACTCCATTACGTGCAGTATAGTGCCATAACGCAGTCGCACAGTACCACACAGTAGTACTCATCTGGGTCGGCCTAGGTCAAACTTTTCGTTTCTCATGCATAGACAGACGGTAAACGTTGCGATAGGTCCATAATTTAATGTCAGTAAGTCGGCCGAACCTGCCTCAACTTAACTCTTGAAACTTCGTGACTGAATATGCATGGGACTCTGGTATCCCGCATGCCCTTGCTCAAGCAGACGTGCCCAAAGATTGAGCAGCTCCATGAGCCTACCGGTGTCGCCGCGAGTCCCTTACGGATGGATCGTTCGTATTCTAGTACCGAGACACAGGTCCCGGACTACGCCAGCCTGCACTTGTGAACTTTCACATACGTTCAGCGTCAGGTTTTCTCGTGGTCCGAAATCAGAACAAGTGATGGGTAAACTCACCGGAAATCTGTACCAATATCGGAGTTTCAGTCTTGGCCACACAGACCATTCTCCAATTCTCCCCTATGTATGGATGATTTTGATGCGAAGCAAACGTAGTAGAAAAGTTTACCACGTAGTTGAAATGAGATGCTGCATCAGACCCGAAAGTTCCACTTTGGAGTGTGCCACCGAAAAACACAATCGTCAGCAGTGTATCATGTGGACCTCTACGTCATGTTTGGTTAGAAAGCGTTTTGAACTGACTAGGTGATCACTCGGACTATAGTAAATAGCTATACTACCTCAGGGCATATTTCGACTACATACAAGCTGAATGAAGTTGTTGCCACTACGCAGCCTTGTTTCACCCTGTGTCAGGGCTGAAATCTACAGACGCAGTTCCACAAGTTCGAACACTGGCCTTCATCTAAAAGCGAAGGGAAAGCAGATGGGCACATTTACTTGAGCGGCCCATCTTCCAGAGAACAATCCGAATTGCTTATCTGTTTCCTGAATAAAATGCCTTTAGGAAGTAAACTAATAGGACCTATGGCAGTTGGTTACGTTCGTGACATTTTTCTTGCACCTGCCTCACTGAGAATTACATCACTGGGCTCTGTCCGCTTCGTTATTTACACCGGTCGGGACTAGCTTCATTCGAAATGTCTACGTTCAGCTAGTCCACCAGAATATCCTCAGCTTCCTAAATTGAACGGATTTCGTGTGGAAATTTATATTGTTGTACTCGTCCACCAGTTTTTCACGATACTTCCAAACGCTTCGCAGGCTTGATTTGCGATATCGCTGGTTGTGTTCTTTCAACGCCGGAGTGTCTTCCTTTGGGTCCCTCTCTGGTGTTGTGACGCTCGATTTACTCAATCTGCTTCGATCCCGACGAGCGCTTGAACATTCCGCACAGCCAAGATATTTTTAGATTTTGTGAGCTTTTGACCGGACCGGATGTCAGGAAAAAATTTCAGAGAACCATTCCCAATGCTTCAAAAACTATTTATGAGAACGTCAACCAGCGTATAACTAGGTTTCCCCACTACTTTTTCTCCACTATTTACTCCTAGGCTCACGCGAGCGTTCCGTGAAATTCGTTCCTGTAGTTCGAAATTTTGGGTGGATAGGCTTGAAGAATTTCTCAGTACTCTGAGCAAAGCCAAGTTCTTCTGCTCAGGTGTGGACAAAATTACAGTGTCACTCTCGCCAAATCAATGCTTACGCTAAGCTAGTCCGATTTTCGGCAATGAACTTCACGCATGTGTTTTTATTACACTCCACCGTTTGTCCACTGACCTCCGAAGAGTGAGTTTCTTTGACATCGTCCTTCAGGAAGGTCAGAATCCTGAAGATTATCCCAGAATACCCGAAACCTACTGAGACCCTTAAGATCCACTAAACGCCGATCAGACAGCCTTGGATCGAAGTCAGACAGTGCGAGACAGCCTTGGGTCAAGGTCAGGCAGAGCCACCGGAATATATAGCGCGAGGTCGTTGAACTTTTCGCACTCACTCGCTTGTTCGCCATAAAGCTGTTGTGTTCCTTGTCGGCGGGTCTTTTTTCCGACACTAGGCACTGGAGAGGAGACAGTAGTCAGATATAACAGCGTCTCGTGGGGTTTCGTCTTGCTTGTGAAGTATTTGAAATTTCCGACACCCAGTTTCATAGGCTCTTCCTGTTCAACGACGGTGCTGTCTTCTACTCTCATACCGAGGAATAGTCCACGTTGTATTAATTACCAAGCATCATCGTGATAAAGAGAATGTTCTGAGGATGTCCCTGTAGGGCAGTTGTATAGTAACTAATATGTTGGTACCAAATTCTCGGGCAAGTCCACGTGGCTGCCGGGGGTTTTCAGGAATGGGCGACCCCAGAGCTATACTTTTAGACAAAAGACGTTGGCCAATTTAGTTCATTGATCCGACTACAAAAACCCCAGGTTTCTGAATCTTGACCAACTCGAGCATTAAAGTATCATTAAGAAGAGATGGTCGCTGGTATCGACTAGAAGGCTTTTGACAAGTGATGGTAAAACTCACCTTTTCCATCTTCAGAATGAGATATTGTGGGCGCTTGGCACTCACAAACGCAACAGAGGTAAGTTTTGAAGGTCATTAATCCTGGTATTATGCAGCTTGGCTGACGAACGATTATGGATACCGTGAATCCAACTACTTTCTCCCTTCGACTCTGCTTTGAATTTCCCGTACATGACGGGAAGAATTTCACCATTCTGCCAGTCTTGTTCCGTTAAACCCTCCAACGTCGACACCATATCGTTTGAGAGCCTTGGCGACCAACGCTGTCTGCCATTCAGTCCTGTCATTCCACCCTCATTCAGTAGGGTTTTCAAGTTTCAGGTTCCCAGATTGAGCCTTCGAGTGACCCTCGTTCACCTTCGTGTTTAATCGTGGTTGTAGACGTTGGACCTTTACGGATTTCCGGACAGCGGACCTGGATTGGTTCGAAGGGATTCATCATAAGCTTTCAGTACCTTGATCTGAGAGCTAGTTCTAGGGATGTTTTCATTTGCCCTGTTAGATCACAATGACCCACTTTGGATTGTGGACTGGATTAGTCTTGGGACGCCAATCATATGATACGGATGTCACACTCCTTATTCTGCTGCAACACAGTAGGTGCTTTTTGAGTTGCTCACAGCTTCTCTAAGTGCTTTGACCATGTGAGTTAGTACCCTGGCTGCGGGCGATCGGAATGTGTGCTTTTTTAGGGCAGGCTTTTCTAAACAGTCCTTCCCAGGGAAACTGCAGCATAGCTGCTTCCGTAAATATTGGAATGCTCGATGCTTGCAGGAGACACTACGGTCTCCACACTGCCGCAGCACCGGACAGTGGGGCTTCACCTCCAAACCGCCCCAAGTGAGTACTTGTACCGTGAGTGCGCGTCCCTCGTCTGTCTGTTCACGATTGACCTTCCTGACAAGGCTACACCCAAAGGGACAAATATTCCGGTCAACATAGCCCTCAGAAACATCACAGTACACAAGCCTGGCCACCACAGGAAAGTAGAAGCTGCTGGTTTTGAGTAAACTCAACACAAGTGAACATATATTTAGCTGTGAATCCGACAAATCAATAAATGTTGCAGATCAAGTTATCTAATTTGAAGGAAACTAAGGAACATTCGCTATCTAGGTGGGTTGCACGAGTAGATGCCATTATACTCACCAGCACCAGCCGCTTGATTAAGAATGCAAAACAACTCGACCTTCCACTACATAAGACAAACTCATTAGATGACGACGGTCGTGCCTCTTGATGTTAGGTCAGGTCTCGTCAGTTGACACCGCAGAAGTACCTAGCTAAGTGAACGACTATCTTCGCATTCTACTCAAATTGAGTTCCACAATTGTCTCGCAGCACGCGGCCTAGGCCGGAGAGACCACTTTCGGAAATCTGTTCGATGGTGAACGTCCTCCCAGGATAAAACACTTGATCTTCTCAGACTGCCTAATACAAGGTCAGATTATATCCCAAACCCAACAATGTTAGAACACCTTGATGAGTCGTGTATCTTTCAAGAAAATATCCTTGTTCTATTGGGGCTTCTCCTGGAATTCAGATGAAGAGAGATTTACTTCACGTCGTGCAAGTTGACAAGCGCAGAAAGTGCGATCCGGGTGATTAGCGCAGTATTGTGTTGATGAAAGTGCAACGTGGCAGTTAAGAGAATTGGCGTTACACCCAGTAGGATGCCAGAGAATATACCTTCAAATGTGACCACGCCATTTTCTACGCCCCTCACTAAACATGTGCATCGGATTTCCAAGTGCCTAAATATGGCCAGTTACTGGCATATCCTGAGACGGTGAGGAGTTTCATGTTAATCAGTACTTAATCAATTTGCTAGCGTGCCTTCTCTACGGTCAGATATTTTCATGGTAACTCACACAACAGATGAACGCGTTGAGAGACAGTTGGACATATGGGAAAGCATCATTTCTGTTGCTTTCGTCTGTGCCAAGTTATTATTCGAAAACTGTCCAGTAGAAGCTGTTTGATTTGAGCTGAGTAAGGACCTTAAAAGGTTTCGCTTCCTTCCAAACAATATGCTGTTAATAAGGCTAGTGAAACTTCGCCAGTGCAAAGTTAATTCCAATTCTGATTCCTAATTTTTGAATGCTTTTGCCAGATGCAAGATGTTGATGTGTACTATCAAGTGGAGACATTCCGGACAAAGCACAAGTGAGTAGTTCGCACTGTTCTACGTGTATCACAAAAAGCATTTTCGATAAGTTAGGGAGAGGGGGTAAAGTATTCTATCCTCACTTCATACAGATCTATAGCTAGCACATATTCGAACAGATGACTGTCCGAACGTCGCGTTCGACATTAGACGCAAACCGAACAGTATATTGCAAAAGTTGTACTCTATGTAGAGCACTAAGAGAGCTTGAGGCATATTTCAGTACTATTCGTCGACTAAGATGTATCACAGAAAAAATTGGAAACAGCCTTTGGGGCTGTGGCAAAATCAGCATAATTGCGAAGGAATATGGCTTCAGAAAACTGAGGATGAAAGTGTGCAATTCGCGCATCTGGTTGCCTTTGTTTGCTTTCCTTCTTACTCCACATTCGTTATCATTAGCTCCAAATAAAGCCCGACAGGTAGGTAACTGTCATGCTGCTAGGTGGCCTGATCTGGTTTAGGTGAAACCTTCCCTTTTGAACTACATTGCCAGTGTAATTGAGATTCCCCATCCTTCTGTAGTGACCCACCACTTGCCTGTACCATTGCGAACCAAATTTGAGGAACCCTGACAATCTACATATTTCGCACTTTTCAGACCCGGAGCGACCAGATTCTGTGAACAATGGTTACGGGATGTGATCGACAGTAAATTACGTTTAATGCCGTATGTAACTTTTTAATCAAAGATCACGAGCGCCCTCATGAGACTAGCAAACACAACCATATGCATGCAAATCAAAGACACATTGCCGCCCTTCTCGTCATATAGTACGAACAGAAATACATTCCTATTCGTTCTAGTAAACTTTTGCAAACGATGGGCCTAGCAATATAAGCGAGCTGTGGGTTCCATACCCCAGACAGATTGACTATTGTGGTTGGATTCTCCGATACATGCGCCAATGTATGGTAACATCAAATTCATTTCAGTTCTCAAAATACGCACCTACATGTCTGCCATATCTAGGCACTTCATCGTCGTCGACAGCTTGACGTCAGTGTTCAACACTGATGCTTCGCTACCGTACAACCATGATTTATTCGAAAGCCTTATTGTGAAGAAAAGAATAAAGGTGGATGGAGAAGGAACTTAGTGCTAGCTTACTACAATCATTCCTAGGTGCCTACACCTCCAGACACTCATACAGGCAATCTGGATAGTAACTGACAAGAACGTCACTGACATCGATTAACAGCCATATCTTGCAGCGTCTTCAACCAGGCACAGTGGGGATCGGGCGGTCCCCATCCTGGAAGGCGGGTAGCACCGACACTCAGTCGATTCGGTGTACTTAAGTGGTCTCAGTCAGTTCCACAACCGACCTACTGAAATTACCTGCGAATAGGATTTGAACTACATCTCAGACTATGTCGCGGACGACTAAACTATTGTGTCAAATGCGAGTAAACCCAAACAATCGACCATTGAACCCAGAACAAATGAATTGGCTGCGGCCAAGTGATCCAACTCACCGAACACGAACAGCAATCCACATAACCTTCACAACATAAAAAAATTTCTTTCAAGGTACTAAAGAAACTACTTGAAGTGCCTGCTCAGTTCTCGTATGAACTATTTGAACGACACGGATAAACTAAGTTTTCCTTACACGGACGTGTGGTGGGAGTAAGTGGCCGGCAAAGGCTACCATAATCAATAGACGGATCTACAATTCTAAAGCTAATTGGTCCTCAGTCGCAGAATCAAATGCTCAAAAGGCGAAACGTGACCGCTGGCCTAAGTCAGGAGGCAAGATGAGAGTGTCATTAGTTGGTATTAATGAATCAAATTGAGGTGTGCGCAAATAGAAAAACAAAAACTGAAAATAAGCAGCAATGTTGTGCCAGCTTGTACAAGCGGGCCAGTGATGCATGTAAACCATAATGGAACGAAGAAAATCTAGGGACTAACAATATTCGAGGGCAGACGCACTCCCATTTGAGAGAACCACACTTTAGGAAGCAAAGTGATGGCATATACAGTAAAGTTCAATAGGAGATTAAGAAAAAAATGATACACAATGCGATGCAGAAAACAATGTACTAGTGTTTTAAAGGCAAACAAAGTTAATAAGAGCGACGACGGGGAAATCAGGGTTGCTATGTACATATGCTAAGTAATGCAAAATCACAGGTATCAAGCAGCATAAATGTACAACATTCGACCGGAAAATGGGGCTGGGAATGTTAAAAGTATCGGTGAACGGTGAAAACTTCATGACATTCATAGTGATGAAGGACGAACAACGCAGGGCAGTAATGACAGCTTGGGGTACAGGTGAGAAGTTGACATTGCATGGGTGCTCAAACAGACTGAAATCCAAGCAGTACATAATCGACGGAGAGGCCAGGAAGGGGGCGCGAGCCGTTAGCTGGTACTGGCAGCCAGTCTAATGTAAGCAGCAAACACAAATACTCGCTGGCTTACACTACTAGTAGAAAGGAGGTATAAAACCCATGTATATCACTTTACAAGGTGAACGGAGGGAATGTGTGTATGTATGGGCGCGGGATATGGAAGTCATCAATATTTGGAATGAGATCCAACTGAAAAACGAAGTGAGATAGGAAACAACATCACTTATGAGCAAGGGATAAAGAGGGGATGAAGAAATAGTTTCAGAACAATAAGCATACCCTAAATCTGTTGCGTTAGGTTCTCGCCAAAATCGACCGTTAAGATTCAGATCATCTCTACACCGTCCTAAAGTCAAACTGGCTCCCCAAATCAGAAGCTCCAGAGGATCGCAATTATCCATCAACGAGTGCCAAGAGAGGCTGGTCAACTACGTATCCGTTTTCAAAACTCCCCATGATTACAGAGAAAGCGTGGAAAACGGGAAGTTTGACGTAGAAAAAAATTGAGCTTTGTTAATACTTGCCGGTCCACTTTGAATTACGCGTATCATTATAGTTAACAAATACGGTCCGAAAAAATCGCAGTAGGTGAAACGCAAAAATACATTGATAAACATCTTTAGGCTAGAACAAGCAAGACTACCGACGTACAGTGGAATGATGGTTTAAGATATGTATTATTTGCCAACAAAGCGAACGCGGCCTGCAGCGGCCAGGTTTTTAAGGTGAATTACACGTTTGCGCCACTGACGGATCACCTGCCGGATCAGCCAAACCAAACAAAGTGTACTCTCACACTAAAGAGCCGCGCAACACAACGAATTGCATTTGGTGCCACCATCTGCGATAACCTAGTCATCCAAGTAGACCTCACCACGTAACCAATGCAATTCGTTGTTGTTGAAATATCTGTTTGAGCGCACTGGCAGTCATATTTTAGGACAGGGGTGTTATGGGCGGTAGAAGAAAACTGGTGTTACTGTTTATTAGCATGTGGATAACAGGTCAATTAACAACTGATATAGAACAAGCTTGTGCGTCGTAAAACTCAAGATTGGCGGGAAGTTGATGGCGTGACCTTATCACACGGTTTGGATTTTTGAACTGAGTGGAGAATCCACTATCCGTCTGACCATAATGGTGTGGCATAGGTGCGTGTTGCGTGCAGCGTAGGAAAAGAACGAGCGGAAACAATACATGAAAGCGTTCATAGCCTCTCCAGTGCGACTGGGTTTAAGCGGAGCGCATCGGAATATCGTCTGAACGAAACTTGCTACTACGTGGGCCTGACGCCGACCGTATGAGGGTGCGGTGTCCCGCTCAATGTCTCCAGTACTTGAACAGATGTGCTGCTCCCCACTTCTGACTGGGAGAGTCCACAGGTGTATTATGGTGAATGAAAGTGGAAGATAACGAAGGGCTGATTACCACGACTTCCTTCAAATAATGGGTAGCACACTTTGTGATTTGATGAACAATGGGTCCAATTTACTAGTGCTTTCGCTCTTTAGAAAAAAGAGGGATCAGGATTTTCTATTGTAACTCTTGAAAGTTTTGTTAGACAAGATGAATGCCAGAATGTCATCTAGAAAGCGTTTCGTTGACCCTCAGAAAATTTGCATGAGAGCGACCGTCAAGGAACTGATGGAACGTCAGCCGGATGGAAAGACCAATCTACATCCTGTGGGTTGCCGCATGGTATTGAAGACTCCTCGAAGAGTTTGGAAGCCCGCCACCCTCCCACAAAAACAACTCCGATCTTCCCTGACATCAGTAGATTCCGTAACCAATTAAATGAGATGGTGGCTCTGCTGGATTGCTGCTCATCACTATCACCAAATTCAGGATGCGGATTCTTAATGTAGTGGAGTCCTGTGCTCCATATCCGCCTGTCTGCGACAAGCATTTCAGCAAAGCAGTGACAATGAGGACACTAAAGACAAACTGAGAACTTAGATCGTTCATGGCACAGCGGCCATTAGCATGTGCCCATCCGTGCCTGAGCGTTCTGTGTGTATTTCTGCCAATAGCGTAAGCTGGAATGCAAAACATCAACATTCGGTGTAAGTGAAAAAACTCGGGTGAAAGATATGTCGGAGATTGGTGGGCGTCAGATGAAGGTGTATGGACTCACTTAACTCGGCTACACAGTTGAGATGAAATGCATGGTTGGTGCAGAGCTGGATGTGTTACTAAGTGTAACTAACACATAGTCCAAACTAGACCCGACAAAGGAATGAGGACGGAGGAAAAACAGGTATTTCGGACCACTAGCCGGACTAAGCAAGAGGGGACAGCAATGAAAAGCGCTATCGGTTAGAGTGCACTTCCAACGCTAACCACGATGAATGGTAGCAACTAGGCTGTTCGATTTTGTGAACAATCGTGTCCTCTGGATAATCTAGCCCGAAAAAAAAACAGGGTAGCAGATCCATCATATGTGTAACGAATAGTTTCAAGTCGAAAACCCATGAACAGAGGTACCCAGCCCTGCGTAGCGTATCATTTCAACTCTCTAACATACTGATTCAATGTATACTAACCACAGCAGCAATAAACAGTTTTTCACAGAAAGATCCCAACAAAAGGAAAGCACCGACACCAGCAGGTGGACAAAACAGCAAGCCTGGAATAGATATCGCAAGCGTTAAAATTATGCAGTTTACTATAAGTTTGCCGTTTCACAAGTTCATCACGGAGTGCAGTGGGAGTGATTGCCTGAGCAGGTTCGAAGCGCAAAGTCCCAACCCAAGCCCCCCAGCAGACACTTAGCTCACCTGTGTGCACGGTGAATAGGACTAGCGTGGTAGCATTTGTTTAGCCGATACACTGAATCCGTTGAAAAGCCTGAGTAGTCACGAATAAGTGCGTGATCACTCGTTACTTTGTGTATCCATATCACTATCAGTTCAAAAGCTTTGCTCCTGTCCTGGTGTGTTGACAACATGGATGTCGTACTGGATTATGAGTTCGCTCATATTAGAGCTTACCAGCTCGTCGAAAGTACTGGGAATCGAACTTGAATTGTCTGGCATGAGTGGTGAGCACGTTATTTTCACTTCACCAATGCAAGCTGAAACCAGCTTATCACGTCCGAAAAGTCCAATATGTTCGTGCCTAGGTGGTGTGTGTGGTTTTATCCGGAAAATCGGACGACGACCCAGTAATTATACTCATTAGCTACGTCTATCGACAAACTACGTGCCATGGTGCTCCGGATACGCAGCCCGACGGACTATTCACACTTATCATACAATGTCCGACTGCTCGCAAGCAGTTCCAGATTTTTTAAACATGTATCCCCAGCATTCTCGTTTGAATGGCTGTTTTCGAATCCTGGCAGGATTATTATCGTTAGTTCGCATAATCCTCAAACAGAACCTAATAACTGTCGAATCACTCGTGAGTAGTTAAATGACCTTGCGAATCCGACATCTAGGCCAAAACAAATTGACCGTTTTGAGCAGCTTGAACTTCAATGAACGGTTCAACACTATGGTCTGGGTAGTCGGTCCGTTTAGATTTCTGTTAAATTGGACTCCAGGTCATCTGTAGCCTTGGATCACGTTGCTAGAGGGCGGCTAAGGAAGGCTAACTCAACACTTATCGGTCATTAGTCGGCTATGAACGATATTCGACAATGCAAGTGTGGTGTTATAGACAGGTATTTACTGCCATAAATACCAACATAAACTGGTAGGATATAGTGTTTGTCCAACTCAACAATCAGCAGGTAAAATGAAAGAGACTTGGCTCTTAAAATTTGCCGGTACACGGTGCATTATTCGGCTTTCTGTTCACGTGCATTCTGCGTCTAACCGATACACTTTGCAGATTAAATCTGCTTTACATGCAAGTAGGTGAACGAAGTAAAGCATACCTGGAACCAACAGCCACTATAATGTAGTTGCTGTCGAATGCCTAAAAAAGAAGCTGCTGTTGACCAAATCTTGAGGAAATATACTTTTAAAGCCTGAACCAACCTGTGGGCGCACATGAGGGAAAGCTCACTGAAGCATCCTCGGATCAAGGGCGTGCTTTGGATCGACCACTATTAGTAAGCCGTTGAAGCAGTCCAGTAACCACTGGGGTGGAGTGACGCGCGCTGGAAGCAGACAATGACGTATTGGAAGCATTTGGAGTGTTAGAGGCATTCGACTGTGATCGACCACAAGAACACTGATCCAAGTTATGGGTCATGGAATGATGCCGTGAGCCATGTTTTCGCTGTCCGGTACCATGGAGAAGGCATCCCGAGTTTCGAGGGCCGACTGAAGATGATAGGGTTTTTGGAGGTGAAGAAGATGTTGTGAAGTTTGTTGGTGAAGCACTTGAATTGGGAGAACAAGTAGGATTCGGTGTGGCATTTTGTGCCTCTGAAGCAGAGGTTGGGCTACCAGCAGAGATGCCGATCGGAAGGGGTTGAGATGTGTTGGGAGGATATATGCCGACTGCCGCAACACGTACGGAGGCCAGATTTCCAACATCATCCGCAGCACGGTTGATATTTGTGTAATCACGTCCAGTAGGTCGGAGGTCCTAAAAAGATAATGAAAACAGTGAGAGAAACAAAGATTGGTTAATAGCAAACAGAGAAGGGATAATTTCGAAAGGTGAACG
Source organism: Opisthorchis felineus (assembly GCA_004794785.1). Classification (NCBI taxonomy): domain Eukaryota; kingdom Metazoa; phylum Platyhelminthes; class Trematoda; order Opisthorchiida; family Opisthorchiidae; genus Opisthorchis; species Opisthorchis felineus. The sequence continues at coordinate 116,159 of SJOL01006365.1, read as the reverse complement.
CAGGTTGAAATCGTTCTAACCGTTGCAGGGAGGTAAAATAGGAGCTGGAGTCTCAGAACTTGTCTACGGTCAGCTCAATAACGGGTTACGAAAATCGAGGACGTCCGAAATTCCGCTAATGGGTAAGACCACAAGAAGACCAAGCAATCCACGGAACAGCTGTTCAGGCAGGCGTAAAAGCCCCTGAAATGGGATGCGTTGCAGTGCTGCATAACAAACGAACCCTTCGAATGGACGGTGATCAATTTCCTCAATGGAGCTTTCATCACGTAGACTTGCGCAAAATGTGAATGCACGTGCCTTAATACGACTGACTTTGTGGATTCGGCGTACTCACCAGGCCAAATGCTAAACGTGACCACCTGGAACCGAGATAGTTTTGCCCTGTTTCTAATTAGCACCTGCCAGACATTGTTATCCGACAGATAGAATAATTAGCCGTACGCTTAATGGAATACCACACGTTATCCACCACTAATATAAAGCTATTAATGGGTGGCTCCTGGTGTAATGGTGTATACTACTGATGAAGCATGCAAATAGTCTGTTGCCCAGTGCCCAGTGTCTCCGCCCCCGTATCTGACGGAAGATGAAGGTTACCGCGGAAATTATGGATTCGCTTTGAAGTGTTCGTTTATAATTGTTTAACAGTCAAAAAACGTCCAGGAAAATTTAAGAGGACGCTTGGGAATATTCACTTTTCAAAAGCTCTGTGCAAATGACCGCTTGGTTCGTGTCTGCTACTAAATAACTTTGCGGCGAGGGGCTTACTTGCTTTCACTGGTACCACTTGCGTGCTGTGATCCTAAAAGAAGCGCGATATTACGCTGACTTGAGGAAACCGACGGATTACGGCAACACCTGATGGCAGGCGATTAAATGGTACCGGTAACCATTGTTATGTCATGTTCCAGCAACCTTCTGAAAGTTAATCCGTCGGTTTTATTCCCTCGGGTCTACAGGGGTGCCAAAGGCCTGTGTGTAGCACCACATTTGGTTCAGCACAAACCATGTCATTATCTTGGTATGCGCTGGCGTCCAGTGATTTGGCCACTGTTGACCTTGTCGAGCCTCAGTCGGGCTACAGCGGCTGAAACTCAGTTCCTTGAGTTCAACCAGGAACATCATGGTAGAGCAGTCCAAAGAAGAGCAGCGGGTTTCCCTACTATGAGAAATTGCGTTATGAGGGGACCTCACAAAGGTCCTCGATGCCGCACACCCCGATCGCCCAGCGGTTGTTCGTGGCCACCAGCGCATTATTCAGTACGGCCGAAGTACCTTTAGATATTAAGATGATCAAAAAAGCAGCCGCTGTGCACAGTCGTATTAGGAACCAAACTCCTATGTTTTACTCACTTCTCTTTCGGGTTAGGCTAGTCTCTCACTGCCTTGTGGGTCAACAGCTCAGGTTGATTGTCTGAACTAAGCCCCTATTTCCAGTTGAAGCACCCAAGAAGTGACGCAGATTGTCGAAAAGAGAAGAAAGAAGTGATTACTACGACACTGAACCTACGGATAACAACATCAATAGCCATATGACAAATGGAATACGCTAGTTTATCTATTACCACGACGTTGCGCTAATGGCCAACCCTCGGGAATATTTATAAAATACTATAACGGGGAAGGTGTGGTATCATGCTGGAAATTAAAGAAATCGACGGATTACGCCGGTGGTATGATGGTGAGCACACAGACGGGTGCCGGTACTCACTGTTATACAATAACTTCTAGGGTGAGCAGTGGATCGCAACCGGGCTCGGCATTTTCAACCACTGATCCTGTTCTCTCAGGTCTAAATCGACACCAGGTGCTTACACGAGGCACCGCATTCGGTTCCGAGGAAACCGCCTGTGGCTGTCCGAAGAAGTGCAGACGTACGGTTTTACAGCACCCGTGGATTGGTAGATCAGATACGGATTGGAGCTACTAGTATACGCTGGTAAAAAGAGGGGCTTCTAGTATCGCGTGTCTTGAGTGTGATATGGCGGAGGTGGCAAGTACCCCGTTCTAACTAGATAAAAAGCTCATGAAGTACAACCCATTTGTACTTCTAAGCGAGCCAAACGGCACTGAGTGTTCAGCTGGCCAAATGAGATACATGTATTCCATAGATGAGTTGGACGGAGAAAGAAAAATAGTAATTGAATGATGAGAAATAGGGGGAGTGGTCGTCCTAGAAGGCATTTGAAGGCATATTCCAATCCGCCTTAAAAGGATTGTAGTGTAAAAAGTGGACCACCCCACCAAACGGGTTAGTCGCCTAAGCACAAGACAAACAAAAAACGAGTGCTCAGCTATGAGACAGATTTTAATTGAAGAATATGTCCAGCACCAGAAGCTGTGGTGTCTTAGCATGAAAGCAGTTACCAACAGTCTCGGTTCGACTCGCCTTCCATGATGAGGTCCGTGTGATCCTCCATGTGCATTTCTAGAGATGCAGCAACACAGGGCTGTCAACCGATGCAAATGGTGGTCTTGCTGTCAGTTTCTATCCGGATTGTCTGGATATGTAGGCATCTAGGAATGATTGCATTGACACTAAGTCCTTTCCCTGTCTTCTTTCATTCTTTTCCTTACACTAAGGTTTTTAAATAAATTATGACTGTACGACGCCCAAGAACACTGATTATGTGCTGTGGTTGAAGATCCCTTTGTCTTTGCGTTAAAAAAGCTACATTCGGGCCCTTAACGAAGACGAAGCAGAACGTCCCTAGGAAGTCTGTTCACCGATACACATGGTAAAAATTTGAAATTTGCGGGGTTAAAACATTCCACACTATAGAATAAACACATTCAGATAAGAAGGTGCGAACGGGGAAGCAGACTTACGTTGTCCAACTTTACACGTTCGGACATTGTATTCACGTATTGTTGTACTGCTTTGTAGATAAATCGATACTGGGTTTCCGTTTGGACCATCCCCGAACGTTGCTCACGCACCATTTGAATGGTTCGCGAAATATCGATGTCACAGTTGAGGCCCATCGTTTTGATGTAGTTGATCAACATATCTATCACAATAAATGTCCCAGTTCGGCCGATGCCCGCACTGCAGTGCACGATGGTTGGCCCCGAGCCCGATATACTTTCCTTTTGGAACAAAGAGGGAGACGATGAGAAGTGTCAAATGGGAAAAAATGGCTACGGAACAAGATAACATCGATGACTAAGGATCGAGTTTTTCCACAATTCCACGAATTTTACCATTACAGTGAGAAAAATAACAAAGAAACAAAAATGTGAGCAATGTGCACACAGTCTTACAGAATCACGCTTGTGGATTATACACTTACGGTGGCTTAAAGAAGGTGAGCGTGCACCATATTTAGAGTACTCCTGGTGAACTCATGAAAACGAAGCAACTTCAGTCGCAGTAAAGGGATATTTCAGAACGGCCAACAGCAGGAGGGGATCATTACAGGGTGTCGTTGAATAAAGGAACCACATTTCGGTTGCTAGTGTGAACAGTTAGAGGGTCCAAGGACGCATCCCAAGAGGGAATAGATGCGATTAAACTTCAATGTACTAATGATGTGAGACCTATTCGCCACCTAACTACGCACAATAAACTTCAAGAATTCATTCATGTAGGTACAACCATGATACCTACATCTTCAAGAATTCAAGAATTCAGGTATCAGGTGATCCTATCGGTAGTCTCATAAATTGCCATTGTCGACTAAATAAGTTGGAATTAATCTTCTGGCGGCATCGAATTAAGAACGAAACAGCATGAGCGGTTCACACTTCCGTGGTTACTGGAATGACGCAAGGTGTGCTTGTAATTATGCGCGGTACGGATCCACGTCTCGCTTAGTCATCCGAATCAGAATGACTAACCCAAATGATATAGCACACAGTATTCCGTCACTGACTAATATTTTTTTTAAACCCTCCTACACTGGTGGGTGATAGGGCTCGAGATAGCTCAGTGGTTTGGGCGCCAGCCTACGGATCGGAAGGCCCATGGTTCTAACCCAACCTCAGCATCTCAACTGCTCTTAACTAGGCATGGGCGACCTGACAGTAGCCCATCCCTCGTGCCTCCCTACGATGGCATGGCAGCTAGGCACCGAAAGCGTGCTACAGCTGAGTGTTTATTATTTTAGTGTAACACCCAGGACCTTCGTAGTGCGGTGCTGTCAGACCGATGGGTCTAGGGCCTGCGAAGATGGACCTCATCAATCTAACCCGTTGAGGTATACTGCTTATGACACCTCCGTTTAAGGCCACTAGCTACATTCTTAGGCAGCCGGTAAACCGATGAAAACTGCGACTTAAATGGTAGCAAAAGGTAGTAGCAGGATGTATGTTTATCATATCATCACCTAGGCTAAATGGTGGGGTTCCTCAAAACAAGATTCTCCCGGAAAAAAACATGGAGAAACATCAGGAAATTTCTTATGTATATGCGCAATGGTTTCTGAGGTACAGTGATTCGGTTTTAGGCAGAATTCTCTCGTGTGGGCAATCCTGCTCAACGGAGAATTGGTCACCATGAAAATGGATACGTCCAAAAACAAGCAGCAACTTATCCAAGGATGTCTACTGCATTACTTGACCACTGGACGTTTGCACCGGCCAGGAACGGACGATGATCTGCACACAACTGAAGCAGTCGAACCGCGTTATCCGTATGCTGAGCATCGACTCAAAATCTACCACCTAACTTTGCTTCTTCCGGACTTAGTCACCAAACTTGGGCATTCATATCACACAGCAGGATTATTATATCCGTCCTTCACGCTGGCCAAAGCAGTCGCGACAGATCTTGATAGAACCCGTCCTTGTCAGTCCCAGAACCGTAGCCTGCCGGAGTGTATGCCGATACGACGAAAAAACACCGTTTACCGCATTGTTCTTAACTGAGCAAGACAACCACACAGTGCAAAGGCGACTGTTTACTGGGATCCAGTCCAGTAAGGCACTTTCAGCCTTGGGGCTGAGTTCAAATCCCACACCGCAGACACCATGAGCCAGGAGTCAGGATCACCAGATACCCGAAGAGTGAAGTGTGGAACATCTGAGCTCGTTCTAAGCGGCTTGAGGTGCAAGACTGAAGTGGAGTCTTGTATGCGTGTTTCGCAGAAACAACGTACACCGACAGATAGGGAAAGCAAGGTTTCAGCAAGAGATGCCTGTTGCCCAATTTGACACAGGGTACGGACAGTAAAAGCAGAAACGTGGGTCAGAACTACTGAGGTTGGTAAGTGACTGTTTTGATTTGTTCTTCTGGGCGAAGGTTTATACACGGAATATTGGCTAGAGGAGTGGTAGATGAGTTGATTGCACTGTGTTGTACGATAGACGGGGAGGGAGTGTGGAGAAGGCCGGTGAGCGAAGAGCTGCAAGGGTGAATGATACTTCCAGGTTGCCCAATCTGAAGAAGGAGGTTTGGTTGAGGTACCCCACCTTGAGCCTTTGACTCAAAACTCTGACCCACAAGGCAGTGGGACGATATCGGGCATTGTTCATCGAACCTGCCCCTAGCCTCTGCCGCAAACGTTTGAACCGCGAGCCAGCGGTTGTCAGGGTTTTCTTGGGGGACCCTTCCCGGAGCCAATGACTGAATAGTCGAGAGGTGGACGGTGTATGACGTGGCAACGAAGTATGAAAACGCTACCGCCTCCCTGGAGGGGGACCCTAGAACTCCATTTACCAATGATTAATGAGACTGGCAGAAATGGCCCAATCGCACAGTCAGTGGCGCTTGTGCATCAAAGCTATCGCCTTCAATGCGTAGCTACCCAGTTCCCGGACTGACTGAATATGCCATTGCCTCCAAGGCTTGGCTGTATTTCCCACACTATCCCACTTTCTGGTGATCTAAACTGTAGCAGCTTAAACCAATGTGCCCGTGATTCGGGGTTTACAGCTGAAAAATTGATTGATTGATTACTTGAACATTTCTAAGCTTCGTGCACCTCGTGTTGAGCGGTTCACATAATCTAAGCTTGCAAACAATATGAACATGCGAACATCCTCGAGTACTGAATGACACATTGCCGTCGTCGTAGTGGAGTTCCCGTCAGGTCAGTCCACTTCATTTTGTTGCTGTCATAATATTGCGCACATGGTGGTAAAAGGAGACGACTATCTGATAGCCCAGTTTTTGTCTACTGACTCTATATCAGTTTTCCGGCCAATATGGTTTATGTTCGAGAGCAGAGCTCAGTAAATGGATCAAGTGTTAGCTATGTGCAGATATTCAAACGAGGAACAATTAATGCTTACAGTGACTTGATCGTGGGGATATATCAATCAACAGTGTGCCTCATTAGTGAGTGAAACCCATTGTCCACCGTCACTAGACCAGTGTGACCCGTTGGTACATTTAGATAGGGATAACCTATCCAGTTATGTTCCTTACTGAGTGAAATCCATTACAAGCCCCATAACTGGTCTGATGTTCAATCGGTCAGTCTGCAAAGGTTGACATGGCTTCCGAAAATGATAATGGTCATGTTTGGACAATTTGAGTGGTCAAAACAGTCTACAGTGAGTATCAATTGCTTTAGCTATTAAGATCAGGCGTTATATCATGCGGGACCTTTCCTTTATACTAAATCTAATGGCTAAAAATGGACGGAAAGAAAACGTGTCAGGATTCCTCTCTGAAAGGGAACAACTATAATTTCAGTGAAAAGTCGATACTGGCAAAAAGTGGAAACGTGGTAGTTCTAGTGTCAAGACTCGCCCGAAAGTCAACCACTAAAGGTGAAGACTGAAGCCGTTTTCGAATGACGCAATAACCATCACATATCTCTAAGGCCTTCAGACAGAAAAAATGTAGGTACCTGGACCATCTCGACCCGTTCGACAGGAAAAACAATTCCCAAACGTAAGTTAAAAAACTTCGCAAAGCTTTGAGGTGGCACACGGCTACCCTAGAAGTGTGAACTGGCGGTGATGCCTTTCGCAAAGAACGGAAGAAATTGTAATGCAGACGAGAGGCTCAAGGCAAAAAGGCACGTCAATGTAATAAACCCAAGCTAACATATGACAGGAAAACAGACAGTTAAGTGTTTTCCAGACAAAGGACGGGGAAGTAATTCTGTGAACTGAAGTATCCAAAGCATGTCTGAATGGGCTAATCCATTATGCTGTGCGGCCAGTGCGCAACAAGATGGTAATATGGCTGGCACAAAAACAAGATGAACAATGGGCGCGCACATTACTTGTCCCGCCCACATAGAAAGTTACATACGTCTGACAGAAAAACGAACAATGAATGCACTTTGACGTGAACAGCAGGAATATTAGTAGCATAGAGGTTTGGGTAGCTGCGATTGGGGGCGCACGGTGTTCATGTTGCATACCAGCGTTCTGAATGACCCAGATAATGGACAAGTCGTTGAATTTGGCAAAATGCCAGGAGCGGTTTTGATGATCGGTGTTGTGAGCGAGGATAAATGCCAGTTGTTGTAGCTAGAAAAGTATGAGTTCGGAGAATACCTTAAACTGGGTATCTATGGTGTGGCGACTAGTGCGTCGAAAACTATTGGCGATCCCAGCATTTGCACGCAGTTAGTTACCATGACTTGTCACGTGGTTGTGAGAAGCGTAGGTGTGTTAACCTTGAGTTACGTCGTGTTAATGCGCTAGCTTCGGTAATTTTCACCAGTTCTGTTCTATTACAGAAGACGAAACATACTATGATGCCGTACCTTATCGAGCAACGGAAATCAGGTAAGGGATACGTCACTTGTGAAAATGACTTTTTAAACCACAATGTCGACCAACCATGGACGACTGTAGAGCGGCAGATATCAGGTATGAAGTTGTAATATACAACCGCTGGGTGACTCACACCCAGCAGTTGTCCAGGACGGTTTCGTGTTGATGCCGTACAGTTCCCACCACTAAGTTGAGCCACCAGGTACGAAGCGACATTGAGAAATTAGCATAAGCAAAAGTGTAAGCAGCACTAAACCTGGGCAGTTGTATAAGTTCCGATGGACTGGCTGGAGATAGGATTATTTCTCGAGTGGGGAAGGCCAGGTCAGCCTTTTCCAATCTCCGACACCTATGGCGCCAACGTAACGTCAGTTCATCTGTCAAGGGCAGAGTTTGCACTGCGGCAGTGCGATCCATAATGCTTTATGGATCAGAGACGTGGCCTCTACGCGCAGAGGACATACGAAAGATGTCGGTGTTTGATCGTCGGTGTCTCCGAACCATTGGCTGGGCCTGGTGGGAACATCGGATTAGCAATACTGAGGTACACCAGATGGCCCTAGGAAGAACGAACTCTCCCGCGATAGATGAATTACTCACGCTTCGTAGATTACGATGGTTGGGACATGTACTCCGCATGGCAGAAAACCGTCTGCCTCGCAAAGCTCTTTTTGCTGGGTGCGGGATGGAAACGATCGAGAGGTGGACAGTGTATGACCTAGAAACGAAGTATGAAAACACTACCGCCTCCATGAAGGGGGACCCCGGGATTCTACTCAACAATGGTTAATGAGACTGTCAGAAATGGCCCAATCGCACAGTCAGTGGCGTTCGTGCATTAAAGCTATCGCTTTCAATGCGTAGCTACCTAGTTCCCAAAATAACTGAACATGCCATCGCCTCCACGGCTTGGCAGTATGTGTCACTTTCCCAATTCCCGGTGATCGAAATTGTAGCAGCTGGAACCAATGGGCCTATGGTACACGCTTTATGACTGATAAATTGATTTTTGATTGAGGTGCAGTTTCCACAAGGGAACATTTGCATATGGGAGGCTTTCGAGCCGCAGCAGAGTCGAAGCGGGTGTAGCCGAGCGACGGTTAGCTGCAAATCGTGGGTAACGATATACCGAGACCAATTAGATAATAACGCCACAGAATGTATTGAAGCATGGCAATATTGAGCACAGGGCCGGATCTAGAACAGACATGCTTGTTATCAAGGCTGACATCTGTTGATTTTGAACTATTACTACATTAAATTAGAAATCAAGCTCAGTGGGCCATGTACGTAGGACATGGCTAAGAAGTTTCCGTTCGTAGAGTCCCCACAAACTGTTCAGATTTATACTCAAGGGCATAGCAGTCCTTTCGAGACATAGGTTGATCGGTTATGCTTTAATTTAACAGAAGTATATGATTCCTGTAAGCTTATTGATATTAAGAAGTGCCCTGATCAGTGCAACGGTTGCCAGTTGAACAGAATACAATCTGGCTTTGAGGGAAGCCGTGCGACCTGTGTTGATTGCTTTCGACGAGAAAACAACTGAAATGGGCCAAATGACCAAAAGAACATAAAACAAGGGTGTCGTTCAAGAGTACGATCACCAGATAACAAAACAACACGAGACGATAATGATAATCAGAATAAATAATCCGCTCTAACACCCTTTCGGTGCTTAGCTGCCATGCCAACTGAAGGAAGCACGAGGGCTGAGATATTGTCAGGTTGCCTAAGCCTAGACAGGAGCAGTTGAGATGCTGGGGATGGTTTCGAACCACGGACATTCTGGTCAGTAAGTTTGTGCCCTAACCACTAAGCTGTCCCGTCACGAAGAGACTGGACCTTATCGTGGTATGGCGGTTTGTGTACCTCGGCGACCCATTGAGCTATACTGGGGGAGGGGGGTGTCCCCGCGACACTCACAGAGTCACTCATACCAAGTTGGTCAATGGGTAGAGGTCGGACGAACACAGTCTCCTGGACCTCCAGGTTGGGGGTTGGAACATGTGTGGCGACGTGTTCCGTAAAATTGGTAATGTACTTGCATTTCCAGCCACTGCCTTGCGGTTAGGCTTTTGAGCCAAAGACTTTGGCTGAGGACCCTAATCGTCCTCCTGTCTAGGTGTGGGCGCCCTGACAGCATCCCAGCACTCGTACAACCATGACATTCACATATATACGGCAGTGAAGCATCAGTGTCAACACGGATGTTGCTGTCTTTGATGATGATGATGATGATGATGATGATGATGATGATGATGATGATGATGATGATGACTAAGCTGTCCCGAGCTCAACATGGAATGTGTTTGACAGTATCGTGGAGTAACAGAAATTGTATGTTTTCCGGTTTACAGATCATGGTACTATGGCGAGCTGCAAACTGTCCCGGCAATATACTTAGTGACGAAAAACCTCAAGGGATCATTGCATGAAATTTATTGAAGACAGGAGTAACAGACGATGAGCTGGGAGGACGCCGAAAGCTACTCACTTGTCTGGCAGAAATGTCGTGCATGAAATCCAGCACACAGGACGGGTCACTTGGTGTTCCGTGGTCCGGCCAAACAGTGAAGTGGTAATGGTAGACAGTGAAACTTCGGTCGTCCGTGGGGTCAGTATTCGTATCCGACGGAAAAGCTGATTTGGGAGGTGAAGATGCGAGGTCAGAATTGGGATTCTTCGAAAGCAGACCAGACTCCTGAGTTGTTTCCAATGTGCAAACGTTTGAACCACTAGTGGCAAGTTGGTCCGAGGACTGCGGCTTTCCGGTCTCACACGGCTCTCGAATTAGAAGTAACTGTCGCAGTGTATAATTCACGGAATTGCGTTCGGAAATATGTCGCACACGCAGAGTATGACCATAAGTGTGGAAAGTCAGCTCCCCTTCTTGCTCCGTGGGCCAGTAGCGGACGCATTTATTCTGAAAAAGTATTAGTTGCCCGTGTGCATTAAAATTACCAGTTAGACTGCAAAATACTTATTTTACGTGGCAAATTGACCACCACAACAACGAAATCTGTCTAGTTGCTACATTCGCCACATTGGCAGCTGGCAATTCGATTCAATCCCAACAAATGTTGCGGGTGGAATGTTTTCGAACGCACCTGATGAGACCAGCCCGGAGACGGCTAGCTAGCAACCCTGACAGTCTACTCAAACAAGGAATGAGGAGTCCAGAAAGCTAAATTATTTAGTTGGAGAGGAATCGCGGACGGATTTCAGAAATCTTCAGAAAGGGCACACTCATGTCCACACGTCTCTCCTGAATAGAATTTAATTCAGCCCTAGTGGGCAAGCTAGGGTCTGGGGAAAGCTGTCGAGTAAATCTGGTAAAAACAAACGGTGTCAGGTAGGCTGTTCAAGCTGAAGGAAGCTTACCTATCTACTGTGGCATGGTGTACCGCCACGTTATGCACAACTGCCGTGAGAACCGTGGTCAACAGGAATGGAGTTTTGGAACATTTTCAGTAGTTGCTGTAGTGTTACTGTTGGTTGTAAAACCAGCAACAACAGCTCCACTGAAGTAGGCTCATAGATACCCTGCGGTGCCTCTATTGAAACGCGAATGCACGCTGACCGAAAACCAAGTCTAACTGGGGACATCTGACGCTTTCGTGATTAGCTATGTGCCATTCAGCAGTCATTTCTTTTTCATCTCTTCGAATTCGATATCGAAGACAGCAACCTCCAAGGGACACCACTTGGTCCAGAGGACCACATCGTTTGTGAAATCTATGCTGCTAGATTTTACACTAACCTCGTCAACCAATAAATAAGTCTATCCACTTCTGACGTTACAGACGTCTGGGTACGTCGGATTGTCCAAAAACACGAGGTATGCTAAACGTGAGTCCCATTACCCTTAACCGCGCTATGAATACATTACATTTGAGTTCTAATGGATTGCACATACAAGAGACAACCATGTGATTAAAGTTCAAAAGGAAATGAGCTACACTTGAGCTATACTGGGTGGTGTCCGCGTGACACCCACAGAGTCTCATACCAGGTTGGTCAATGGTTAGAGGTTTGACCAACACAGTCTCCTGGCCATCCAGGTTGGAGTTTGGAACATGCATGGCGACGTGTTCTATAATAATAGTAATGCACTTGCATTTCCCGCCAAACGCCGCTGCCTTGCGGTCAGGCTCTTGAGCCAAAAGCTTTGGTCGAGGACCCTCCCTAATGGTCCTCCTGTCTATGTATGCGCACCCTGGAAGTATCAAAGCCCACGTACAACTATGATACAATGAACATTAACCTCATGTCACATTGGCCATCGCGTCGTGTCACCAGCCGAGTGGCCATATTTGCTGCATACAGCATGGCGGATAACAGAAAACATGATACTGTTGACGCCACCCTTCTTACACATTTACAAATTCCCTCTTCTACCCTATCCTACCCCACTCTAATTTGAATACTAACTCCACAGGTCCCAGCATTAGGACTGTCCGCTTTGTTCACATTGCACAACACTCAGTTGTAGCTTCTGTGTGCCTCAGTTCAGCAACAGTCTGTTTTCAAACCCCGAAGGCCGGTCTGCTTAGCCGCCTTTAATGTTAGCACACTGAAGCAACCAGAAAAAACAGGTGGCTCTTGCTCGCACCCTGGATCACCTCTATACTGATGTGAGTTGTTTGTCCGAAAAAAAGATAAAGGATGCAAGTATTGTAATCGAACTGATTGCAACCTCGCTCTCTTTCAGGTAGCGGCTGCGCATCTCTCATGCTACAAAGGCTGCGGTAGCTGGATATGCCGGGGTGTGTATCGTATTGACCGACGGAGCGGAAGCGTCTCTACTTGATTGTACACCCGTTGATAGTCACCTTTGCACGGTTCGTTTGGTAACGTCCGTGACAGAATCTCGATGTGAGGTCCATCGCAACCTTTTTAATGTCTGCTTGCGCCCTAACTGTCTGTAGCCCTGAATCTGCCAAAGACAGTTTCTATGATGGTCTACGTGCTCTTTTACAAAGGACTAAAAGCCCAGATATCATTGTGGTTGCTGGTGACATGAACGCCCAGGTAGGTAGACCAAGCGCTGCTGAGGCCCGATTGGGTGGTCGTCTTGCGCTGCATACGAGACGCACGGACAACGGATGTTGTCTACCTCAGATGTGTGCCGATAACAGACTGTTCCTTTGCAGTACCGATTTCCGGAACAGCGGAAACCGCTTGACAACGTGGTGCCAGCCAATGAACCAGTCCCCAATCCAGACAAACGACATCGCCGTCAGTTACCGGTGTCCAGAGTCAATCACTGCATGCCGGTCCTTCTGGAATACCAGCGTGGCCTCCGACCAAGAACATGTGCGCTGCTGCTTTTCATTCCACTTTTTAGGTCTACGGAAAACGCACACACCTCAACCATTGAGAAGCTAGTGGACCCAGAAATCAAACGAACCTACCACAACCAGCCCCTTGAACGCTGGCGGGACGGTCCGATGTCGGATATTAACGGCTAGTGGGAACAGATACCCACAGTGCTCCTCAGAGCTGGAAATTCCGTTTGCGGTACAATCCAGCCAACATAATCCAAACATTGGATAACTCATACGACCATGGCTTTGCTGGAGGCCCGAAACAGATTCCTCTTGGTCGTAACCAAGAATAAACCCGACGTCAGATGAAACGGAGTGTCCCTGAAGACCGAGAAGCTCACTGGACCCGAAATGCCGAAGAAATGGAAGATGCGAAAAATTCTGTAAACGTTCGCAAGCTGTTCTATTTGATTCGTTCGACTGATCCTTGGAAATCACTTTTGTTTGAAACTAGCGGAGATTAAAATGGCTCTCTGATACCCTGTAAAGAACGTTCGGAACGGTAGGCATAATACTTGGAACACCAATTCAGCTGGCCACCTGCCACCCCAAATCCGGACTGTCGGCCTTCAACAGAAAGGTGAACTGTGAATATGGAGCCTCCTTCAGCCTAAGTAATGTCCGAGTGTATACCTCGACTCAAGAGTCATCGTGCCGCTGGTCACCTGCTCTGTTCGAGAATGGCGGTGGGTTTCTCAGCCAGTGCCTGTCTAGCCTATTCGGGTGTATCTGGAGGAAAGAGACCTTCCCAGACAACTGGGGGAATCGATAATAATTCCCATTTTCAAAAAGGGTACTCACAGTGAATGTAGTAGCCACAGAAGTGTTAATTTGACTACCGTTGTAACAAGGCCTCTGGAGTCCCTAGTTCTACGTCGTGTTACGGAAACACGCGAATCCCTGACCTGTAAGCATGAGGCGGGAGCTCGATCGGGTACAGGCTGCGTTGATCATATCTTCAAGCTTCGTCAGGTGTTAGAGCAACGCCACTTGTGCAGACGACCAACAATCTTGGTATTCCTTGACTTCAAGGGTGCGTTCGATTCTGTCGATCAATCAGTGCTGCCAATTACACTCGTTTAACAAGGTATGTCCCAGAAGTTTGCGAACATAATCCGGTTCCTATATTCACATACTTCTGGGCGTGTGAGAGCACACGGTAAGCTCACTAAAAGCTTCTCTACAAAAAGTGGTGTCCGACAAAGATGTCCACTTCTCCATTCTTGTTCAACTTCGTCGTCGACGAAATAATGGGTCGAACGCTGGAAGGTCTTCAAAACCTCGTCATTCAAACTGCTGCTAGTGAGAACCTTGTCTATCTTGAGTACGCAGACGACATCGTCCTCATCTTTGAAGATCAAGACGAAGCACAATCTCAGTTGAATAAACTAAACACCATCATACCATCTTTCAGCATGCGCCTACCAGCTTCAAAGTACAAAGTCATGCTTCATAACGTGCAGTCTCTGAACATACCCGTTACAATTCAAAGAGAACCACTGGAGGTTATGGATAATTTTACATACCTCGGTAGCACTGAAGGAAGTGTGTCTGATGAAGTCAGTGCACGAATCTCAAAGGCCCGAATCACGCTTTCTAATTTGCGTCACTTGTGGCGCCAAACACGCAAATCCCTGGGTCGCGTGCACCAGGCTACAGTAAGGGCTGTGTTGTTGTATGGATGTGAGACGTGGCCTCTGTGGACAGACGATGTGAGGAGTCTTCCGGTTTTTGACCACTGATGCCACAGAAGCGTTGCTGGTGTCGGATGGAATCAACGGATCAGTAACGAGGTAATTAGAAAATGAGTATTTGGTTGTGCAGTAGGTAATTCAATCGCCGAAAACATCCACCTCCATCAAATGCGGTGGATCAGCCCTGTGCTATGTATGCCGAAACACCGTCTACCGAGACGAGTGTTGTTCTCCATGCCTCCTTCAGAACAGCGCAAACCGCTAGGTGGACAACGTATGAATTGGCAGAAGGGCGTGAAAGAGATCACGAAGAGTTTGGGTGTTGCTGGTACAGTACGCATTCCAGGATGGGGTCCTCATGAACCCTCATACGCTTGGCTGGAAACATTGAAAAAACGGAATCAGATCGATGTAAGTAGCGTATGTGCTCTCAGTTTCTTCCCAGATTGTCTGATTGAGCGCTTGGAGGTGTAGGCACCTCAGAATGCTTGTGATAAGCCAACCCTCGGACCCCTCCACTCACTCGTTTTCATTCTAAGACTTTAAATACAATTGGATAAACTATGTAGTCGTACGACAGTGAAGCATCAGTGTCAGCATTGATGTTGTCTCTGGTGATGATGACGACGACGATGAATGGTTGAAAAAACGAGCTAGCTTATTGGGCTGTCTAGACCTGATGGCGCTGAGTAGAACCATCGAGTTAGGGTTCAACTAGCTGGTGAGAGATAACCCACTGTTCACACAAATCAATTCATGAAGATAGTGTTGTATGTCTCAAAAGTGATGAAATGCTAGTATTTGAGATAACAACTATGAGGCCATGAGACACGTATAATGAAAATGACCTGGACGGACTTAGCCTAACTGGGCCATTAGAGCACATAAGCGGTATATCTTTAGCATAAGTTGAGCACGACAGTGTCCAGTACGTGTCACAAAAATGATGGTGAGTAAAACAACTCCTCAGAATGGAGATAAAACAGGCAATTCAATACTTACTCGACCCCTTTCAACAATTTTTGTTATCATCACGATCACTGCGCTTCGCTCTTGCCAGCACATACGCCAGAAAGAGTCTTGCGTGGAATGTACTACACCTTGGGTGGCAATGTAACGAGGTTTTCCATTGAAAAAGAACGGTGCGGCGGAATTCATTGATGAAACAGGTTGGGTGATATTGGGTCCAACGGTGAGACATCCAGCTGAAGACCCAGTACCCAGTTTGGCAGACTGTAGCTGATGAGTAGTGCCAAGTCCACTACTAGTCATAGCTGATGAAGAATTGCCATTGGATAGAGATTCGGTAAGCTGGACCTGACAAATGAGAACGATAAATAGCTCAATACAAATGGATCAGAAAGCAAACATACGAACGTACTTCTCTAAATATTGGTTTCTCGGTTAATCCGCTGTCGGTCAGGTGGCAGCTGACGATGACTCACTGCATGGTGACGAAACGTCTTTCAGCAGATTGCTAAGCTCGGCGAACAGATCAACGGTCACCTAATCAACAGCCAAACGTAATTCCCAGAAAGTCTTAACGACGACAGTATATGATCATTGCATCTGTCGAAACCTATGTTCCGTGATCATCCTATTGATGTTTTCATGTCATCGATACAGCGGACGATAGCATCAACAGTTTTACTTATTCTATCACTTTATTCTCAAGGCGAATGAAAACAGTCCGTCTACCGTCCTCTCGAAATTATACACGCTACTGGCGATAAACACAATGCCGGTTAATTTTATGGGTGGTCTAGACAAACCGATCTCGAAAGTGAGGGCTCGGGAAGTAAGGAACGAACTGGGAAACGAACAGTCACAAACTGCAACGAACGAAGGCAAACAACAGTATTGGAAACCCAGAAAACACCAAGCAGCAAGTCGTCCAATCTTCCCAACAGAATAATTCAGCCATACACCGAAAACCAGACACTACACAGAAACGAAAATAAACGCCTGAGGTTGAAGGACACCTCTTGACCGATGCGCCAGAGGTAAAAATCCAGGTAGTTAGGAATCAAGCCACATGTTAGTTCGTACGAAGAGAAGAGCATTCGTTGCGATTGGTTTTGACTCGCTGAACAGTCAGTGGCACAGAACACTGACTTAAGCCGCCGAGAAACGACAAAATGTGTCGATATTATGGCGTTTATTGCACGCACAGTGGGTGAAGGAAGGCAATATGCCAGGTATTTTCTAGTAGTCTGAATTTTTGCGAAGGTCGTACTGTGTATCAACGTGGGGCAGATCACACTAAAAGCATCTTCTTAGAGCCAAAGGATTAAACCTCAGAAATAACTGCCATTACAACTGCACCCAATCAAACTAAAATAAAATGAAATATCAATAATGCAGGTAAAAATATAAAGGTCCTAAATCATCACAAGCGAGCTACTAGAAGTGCTTACTGTGAACTACGTCTAGAAAAACCGGAAAAATCACAGCGCCCAAAGTTTTTGTACAGTTCCCAGGTGAGAATGCAGATGTTTCATTTGAGATTTCATCCCGCAAGCAAAAACAATCCATGCTGAAAACCTATTTCTTCGTAGGCAGGAATCATCAGTAATAATTATCTCTACGAAAATTTGAACTTGAGACTTTTGAGCTTGTTTTACACCTAATTATTCAGCCAAGTGTGGTTAATTACCACTTACGCTTGGGACAGGATATAGGGACACTATCCCGCGAATACGCAGTTCATATCGTGATCCACTGTCAACTGCTTCCTTACGTAACAACTTATCGCATAGAAATCCCAAAACACTAATGGGATGTTCTCTTTCCCGAGTAGATTACCTACAAATTGTAGGTGAGGGGCGTCGAAGTTTCAGTTACGAGTTCATCCTGCAAATAAAATCGACCTATGCTGAGAAGCCAAGCGCCGCACGCCTGTCCAGTCAAATGATGAGCGGCCGGTTGCACAAAATGATGACAATCTAGTCCATAAAACATTTGACTGACGTTGCCGTTCGGCCACCTAAACATTAACAACTCGACACCAACCTGATCTGCAAGTGAGAATACTTCGACAGCGGAGGTGGTAGAGGATAAGGGAATATGTTTGGCGTTGCATCCCGCCTGTAAACTAGGGTTACCGTTCAGTTTGTGCCGCCGGTCGAATTCGCACCAGTAAAACGAACGACTGAGCAGTTAGCAGTCGACCTTAGTCAGGCTCCTTTAACACAAACGACGCATATTATGGTCACATGGCTCATGCACAAACATCTGATACGAATGGTTGTTTGGCCGTATTTCTGTACCAGAAAAACAGCTTGCGGACCTACTGAAAAGTCTTAGCATCGAACAGACAATAAATGCTACGCTATAACCACCCGGGACCAGTTAGTACATGAGCATGTTTGGAACTGAAGGATTTCGCGCGCTTCTTAGAAGTGTATTCCCTTTAGGCAGACTCTGTTGGGGAACAGCACTGCTTACAAATCCCTCAAGTGCTCACCGAAAAATGGGGGCTTCGTCCGAATTTGGCTAACAGAAGCTAGCTGGTCGGAAGGAACGAGGCGGGCATACCCGGGAAATGATCTATATTTTTATGCTCATTCATTAAAGCCATGAATCCTTAGCTATAGCACCTTTTCGGTGCCTAGCTGCCATGCCACCCGAAGGAAGCACGAAGGCTGAGGTACTGCCAGGTTGCTCAAGCCTAGACAGGAGCATTCGAGATGTTGCACTTGATTTCGAACCACGGACCTTCCGGTTAGTAAGCTCGCATCTTAATCACTGAGGCATTCGAGCTCATGCAGACCAGTGGTGGCATGTTTAGGGAAGCTGACCGAACCTTGGATACAAATCTACGAGATGGTTGGATGAAACATTTACCAGGCAAAGTCCAGGAACAATAAACGTCACTCCGATACTTGATCATTTTATTTGAAGGCCATCGCCACGAATTCGGATTACAGAGGCACGGAGGTCCCAAGCCTTCCGCAAACCTGACCGTGGGTTAACAACTTCGAGTTGTACCCACTAACTGGCGGATTGGTGTCGCCAAAGCGACCTCTAAACCCTAAGCCCGGAAAAGTATCGGCTTTGAGAAACAGGAACTTGAGGATCGCCCAGAGTCGTTTGCTGGTGTCGATTCGCGTTTTTAGAACCGACAAGACATCTCCGTTTATAAGATGTAACAACGCTTTGCTTCTAACGTGTTTTCCCCCTCATTATGGAAACGATAAATCGGCAACTGATACCAACGCTAAGAGAGTAAAGGAGCATACCACGCTCCACGTTAGTTCCAATGCATTACAAGTAAAATGCCGTTAATGTCGTCACACGCAAGAAGGAGCCCTCTCGCTCTCGTATAGAAACGCCAAAGAGCAGACATTTCAGCAAACAAAACGAAACTTCTGCAGTTGTACATCACAAAAACAGGAAACTCCAATGGAAGACGAAGTGCATCATGTTCGAAGATGTGATTTAGGCGTTGGGAGCAGCGCATCGCCTCCCCATTTACAAGCACGTTAGGTGATACGACATAGGTGTTCGAATTTCGGAGAAAACAACAGTAAAATACCCATTTTTTGCGAGTACCAAGCAGATGTACAAGAAGTCATTTCAGTAGGATCCATTGAGTAGAGATAGCGCTGTCAACAAAACTGACCTCAACAATGCTAGGGCGTGTGCTGAGGAATGCTCAAAAAATTAATGAACTTGACTATGCATTTCATCAGACGAATGCTTGGCTTGTCAAAGTGTGTACAGCCAACACGTATAAAATTCTGGATTCCATTGACAGTAAGCACAACCAGAGAACATAACACTGCCATACGTCGAAGAATGTTGGTTCCCAACCGGACGGAATGGAAGCTAAGCGCTTGAAAATTCAAGCCTCTGTATTAATTATGGAGCCGTTTCAGCCTAATAATAATACTTAGTATTACTTATCCTTCATATTTCGCAACAAAAGAGTGATGAGCTCCCGTTGCGGTCGCTCAATTACCATACCGGCCCTTGATATGCTATTCCGCCCACCACAGTGTACCAACAGGCAAGGTAGCTTGCGCGACCTAGTAGAGGAAGAGACGTTTCTCTTTTTTTACCTCATATTCTCCTGTAACACTTTCACATTCATCGCTTGCATTTACTTTTTATGTCTGTGAACATGCTCTTCAAAAATAAACGATAAATAAAAGGAACAAATTCAGATTACTACAAACTTATTTAAGCAACGACTGAAGAAAGTCTCCACAAGAGCATGCTTGAACGATCTTGTTCGGGTAGGAGACCTCGAACGGAAAAAGCTCGATTATGAGTAAGTAAGCTATGCTTTAATCTGGTTCGTAGCTGCTTCCGTCGTACAATCGGCAGGATACTCAGCTAATTCGGATGGAACGTTTCCGGACAGTCTTACTGTTATTCCCGTATCAAAATGGAGATTTCAAGTGAGCCAATTTGGAAGGGAGGATGACCCTGGTCGAAAAGCTGACGGGAATGCACAGAGCAATAGAGTGTGGCTCACTGTCGTAAGACCTCATCAAATGCACGGCCTTTCAGAAAGCTAGTAAATTCGTAAATTTCCGTTAACAAAAGGCGTCATCAGCCGATTTACCATGAAGGCTCGTCCTAAACCACTTTGAGCACCTGAAGTTCTCATGAGATTAGCTAAGCACCTAATTAAAGGATATAAACGAAAGATAGTCACAGTTGTATTCATAATCACATAAAATAACTACCATTTAGCGCACAATTGGTAACTTACAGGCCAGCAAATATAGTTAGCATTGATGTAATCAGAGCCAGGTTCGTTGGGGTCACCGTCTAAGAGTATGACTTGTGTTCGATCAAACGGGAGTATATTTTTATACCGATTTTTATCTCGGTTGTAGGCCATTGACCCCTTTTCTCGAGAACTATTTTTCGTCTGAAATAAAGAGACACATTTGGGATGAATAAGACTGCAGTCTAGCATGAAAAAAGTGCACCAAGTGTTGGCGAGTGATACGCCAGGAAAGGAAAATAAGGGATATGGGCAATCGGTACGCTAGGATGCATAACCAACGTGGAAGTAGTGAAGCCCCCGAGGGTCGACGCTAAGGGAATAGTTAACGGTGGATTCAAAGCCCAACAAAAGCTGTTGCTTTTTATTCACAAAAGTGAAGCAGATAAGATCTAACCCTTTAGCAAGGGGGGGGGCAGGCGAAACTGCCTGCAATAATGGGAGGGTTGACTTTAGTTGAAGGCAACTAGCCAGCAGGCAACAACTAGCCAGCAGTACAGACATCTCAATGCCTTCGTGAGCAAATGCTGTGAAAGATAGGAACGCAGCGCTGTGACTTGCAGTCCACACTGTAACAGAGGGTCAACCAACATCACTCTCAAGACTGCGCACTTCAAAGTCCTTGAGTCCCATGCTGTCAAACTCATACTTAATAACAGTTGAAAGCCCGATGCTTACTAACCATAACTGCAGAGTTAACCCAGTTTTCCTTATCGATAAGCTTCAGTATAAGATACACACCGTCATAGTACTAAGCCGTGAGAGAGGAGTGGTGTTGTTGAGACGTTGGATCCAGTGCAAACCTTAAGATCACACAGTTCAGGAGCAGGAAAATGCCTATATTCTAAGGTAGGAGATAGCCAAAGTGTACTGAACTGAAAAGAAGGTAGTAGATACGCATGCCAAGCAGATACAGAGAAACAGAATATACCTGGGCATCGTAAAATGATATAGCTAAGATAACTTGCCTGAGGTTCCTGATGTAATTCTTCAAATTCTTCAAGGAAACCAGGTAGTCCACCTTGATGCCCACTTTCCTGTTCCAGCTGTCTGATTCTTTGGTCAATAGTTGATACATTAAATCGGGTCGTATTGAAAGGCTGGAAATGGACGTCCACAAAGAAAATCGAAAGTTTAATAGGTCGCCATCATGCTCAGCGTTCGGCTTAAGTTGTACTAAAATAGATTTGGAAACTGTGACACTGACCAGATAAACCAGATGAAATTGTCAAGAAAACGATAAAATCATGAAATGTAGGGGGTTATCACAGTCAAACAATATTCCAATACTGGGAGGAGAATTACTTGTTCACCTTCAAAAGTATATCTAACAGGAGAGCCGTCATGCTACAAGGTCGAACCATCCTGTGCATTTCAACTGAAATCCAATGGACATCTCTCAAATGTGATTCCTACTAGACTTATGCAATCTGTTTTCTTTGAGTCTTCCCTTCCCTTCACCCACCCCAACCCCCTTCCCGCCAGCAGGACTTACTCGGATTCGGTAAAGATGCATCGCTCCACTGTTGTGAACAGCTCATGCCAAAAAGAGGGAGAATAATTTTAGTAGCATTAAATATATAAGTTTTGGCGTAAAGGCGCTCTGTGGAGAGCAAACGGGACCGCACCTTGACAGATGTTATTTCCGGCACATTTAGCAATTTTGATTTAACTTGTTTGGGCACCATTTTTAAAACAGCCGCTTCGTCAAAAAGATGCCATAAAAAAGGCGTGAGATCAGAGAGTGGAATATTTCAGAGCGTAAACCCTCCCAACAAACGCCTGTAACCTTCAATGGTATTTATCCACATTAGTATTCGAATCTAGTACAAAGATATTCACGTTTGAGTCAGCAGACATGGAAAGAGATAATTGGATTGTCAGTCCGATGACGAAGATGAACTGAGTGAGTGTTTCAATGTAACCCAAACGAACACTATTCTTGTTGCTGAATTCCGAGGAACTTTTCCCGTGGGCTGTCATGCACCCAAAATCAACGGTGTCGAAAACTGTCTCTGAAACTATTAAGACATTAGCCTAAAAGAAACTACTCCCAAGGTTTCTGAAAACTCTTCGACAGCCCATGACCGGTTTCGCCCTTCTTGGAGCTCATTAGACGGGAGCAGTCCCCGAGTTTCCGTCAACCTTATGTTCTAATTGAACCCAAATTGGACTGAGAGATTCAACTGAGTCTTCCGTGAAAACTAAATTTATATGCAAATGAGTATTGTTTGGAGACATTAGCCTATTTGCACGTTTGGCAGTGTTCGGAAGATGACCCGAGGGATGATGATGCATGTACTACCCAGAGAGGACCTTAGAGAAACTGCACGCCCCATGCAATAACTGCCGTCGAACTTCAGTCATGATCGGGATTACAAGATGTCAGTCAATTCCAAGTGGTGGTTCACTTGGGGTTACAAATAACTGAGTTAAGCAGCTTTCACGTGGCGACACTTGGAAATGCTGAGGGCTACTGAATGAATGGTAGGTGTATTAGCAGACTTGGCTTACGCATACTAGGTGACAAATGGGTTAACGAATGAATACAGCCATCCCTCCAACAAGCAACATCGTCCGAACATGTAATGATTTCACCACCAAATAATTTCTTCTTTAGAGTCCCCTTAATGGGATATATATATATATATATATATATATATATAATGTAGGCGCCAATAATCTCGTTTCCACATTTTATTTTGGTCTATTATATTACTGCTTCTCGGTGGAACAGCAACCTGGATCATGGTAACTGGCCCTTCAGTACTGTAAACCCAACTATCCGATTAGTTTGTCATTAGCCAGACACAGCAATTTTTACCCTTCAAAAATAGCAGACTTCTACCAGTTAGCTAATGACCGAATGTTTAGTTAGTGGTAACAATAATGCAAAGTCTTTTTTGTTTATTTCATTTCACATGCATAGATAAATTCATCATTCACGCAGTGTTTCTGTCTTGTACGACAATGCTCTCTTATAAGATAAAACAGTTTTGCGCATCACTCAGCGTGCCACTTTCCGAGACAACAACATTGAGTTCGTCCCATCGCATTCTTTTTGTCAAATATTGAAGAATGAGTTCCTAGACCGTTTGGTTTCAACAACTAGGACAACGCAAGATACACTGATCATCCTTAGTGAACGTAAATGTTATATTAAGAGGCGTGCTGGTTCACAATAATTGCCAGACTCGACTGCCTACAATGTCCACTTTACTGGGACGCTCGTATATGACCGACGCTGCTGAAATTTGCTGTATCCCAACATTCTCCTTGAAATTTAGACCCGACGACAATAAAGTTGAGACATTCCTAATACACTACGTTGTTTGAGTATATATATATATATATATATATATATATATATATATATATATCCAATAAAGCCGAATACCGACTAATAAATCTCATCTCTCTGATGGGGACATAGAATTAGAGTGCCGATCGACTTTATCAGATGCCGTCAAGTTCATTGCCGTTGAGATCTTTTCACGTGGCTGTTTACAGTTTCACGAAACGTGCACGGACAAATCCAACTTTAGCGTATGACGAATAGCCGGAAATATATGCCACTAACCCATTGACAGTGATATAAAATGTGTTGATGAACAAGGGAGCCCAGAAGAGAATACATCTTTGTTTGTAGGCCCGGGTGGGTCGACGGAAATAATATAAATGAAAAAGCGTAAAATAGGTCAGCAGTTTTCTCCGTTCGATTATGGAGCGAAAGGAAAACAACGGTTATGGTATTCGATGACTGATGACTAGACCATTTTAGAACAACTCAGTGGGCTGAAGCTTACTTGTTTTAGGAATACAAGCCCCCCGTTTTTCTCCACCATCGGCGTATGGTAGTAAAATTCCACCAACTGCTTTAGATTGGAAAACTGGTGGCCACCACCGACATCGTACATTCCATTTGGTCTGCGCTGGATCATGATGTGAGCCACTTGCTCGCCTGTTAAGACCGAGAGCACATAGGAACCAGGACGATGAACAGACTCGCGCACCAAAAAACCACCATACTTGCCGCGTTCGAGAAGCATGTTCTCAGCTTGCTTGCCCGTTATCTGTCCATGGAACCATCTTTCTCATGTTGAGGAGAACCGGGAAAGGATAGTGCATCAGGTGGATAGATTAAGGAAAGCAACTTACGGTGTGTTACCATAGGCACATCACGGATAAAACTGGTTCAGAGTTATTCAGATAGACATTGAGCTGCAACGAGCTAATGTGTGATTATGGTGGCTGTATAGGGAAATGCCACCAGTACATCTGCGTACTATTCAAAAAGGAAGATTTTTGCAGACCAAAATAGTCATTCGTGCAGCAAAAACACCGCTTTGGGTTGACCCGGTAGAATTTCTGTCACAGCAATTAAGAAACGAAAAAACCGAACCTACTACGGCTGTTGCATACCTGAGCAGGAATTTGCCGCATTGGGAAAATGTTGTACATCATTGGAACTAATAAATCAAGCACTCTTCAATGAGGGAGAACAGGAGCTAGGTGAGACCTTCTTTATACAATACGAAGTCCCGCATATTTCAACACCAAATAAAAGGCACTCTTTTATCTATCGCAGTGTAATGATGCGGTAAGCCAAGAATCCCCTAATTTGGTGAATGTGCACAGCAGTTCACCCTTACTTCAAATGCTCAAAGGCGGGCATCGCACTTATTCGCAAGAATCAAATATTGTGAAAAAAAAACAGACAAACATGAATTGTGATGCCGTCGACAAACCGATAACCGTGAGTGGACTTCGGAATCAGATTCACACCACGGGTGTTCATGATGCTGGTAACTAGTAGCGGCTATGGTTCGACAACTTATGGGTTAGCAGACGAGTTGATACACCCTATAATATTCAGAGACGGCTACCAAAATGAAAAGCTCGAGACACACGTACTGGAAACACACGACATCAGCATGATAAAACCCCACTCTGGCAAAGAAAAATCCTAAACACCTCTTAACGTATCTGCATAGTAGTGGAATGCAACAAACCCACGTCCTGCTGCGAAACGGGTGTTGTATTCTGCCAGTACATTTATAAAATAAGGGTCGCAATGTTGTTTTTCTATAAGAAAGGGATCAACCATCGGCTTTGTTTTTGTGGAGCTTGTACGTGGCAGCTTGGATCGATGACAAAAAACAAGCACAGTGTTGACCTGGGCCTGGCTACACGAGGGCTGTTTATCCAGTCCAACGAAGGAGGCTATGAGACAGATTCAGTGAGATCGCAAACGCACCACACTAGTGTTCGATGCGGTTAGACCATATTTTGTCCTCTTGTGAAGCATATTTCTGATTTGACCAACCACAGCATCCTCCCAAAACAAGAACAGCAACCGACAACATGCATTTGTCGGTCAGATAAGCTGAATCTGCTTGTACACCAGACCCCAATAAGCCTCCACTCAGGGGTGAAATAATATCATTCATCCATACTTCCATTGTCTTTAGGATATATGACACACTCCTGCGAGCAGGCTGAGTGCAACCGCACAGCTCTTCTAGCACCCTGAATTAGAACAACAATGGACGAAGTCCAAACACTGACTGATATTTGGCTTCCAAACCCGTACAAACCCTTCCAGGCATTGCTTGGAGACGGTATGTCGTGGTAAGTAATCAGTGCCTGGACAGTAGTGTTGCCAGACAGTGACATCAAGACACCAAGACAGTGACATCATCAGTGCAACCCATCGAAATACAACGCCGCCAGCTACATTTATTTGCAATCACGGTAAGAACCTGGTCAAACTTGACAACAGCTAGTCGAAATAGTGTTTTTTTGCAGAAATCGTCAAGGCTAAACGGTGGGATGTACGCAAGCTAAATTACGTCAATAGTATAGGAACAAAAAAGTAGAGAAATCGTGAAAGGTTCTACAGACGCATGCAATGAGTTTAGAGGTACTTTTGTTAAAAAGTCGACGCCGGCAAAAAAGTAATTCTAATGTGGAAATAATGAGTTTCCTTTTACTGATGGGAACAAGTAAAGCGAGTGTGATTCAACATAACCAGCTACATTATTCCTCCCCTCAATCGAAGCAATGGATTTAAGATATACACATAACGGATAAGGTCTCCTGCCTTCTGGGATAGACTGCTCATACAACACGCGGTCTAAATCGAGGTGCCACTGTGTGTCAGTAGGAAAAAGGCAGTTGAATTGGTGTAACAATACGCATAACAAGGTAAAATAGAATGTACCTACCTCTCTTTGGTGGGATCTTCGGAAACAAGCGGATATTTGAGAACAATTACATCGCCATTTTTTTCTTTCAGCTGGCCTTCATTCTCCATGTAATAGGTGACCAACTCCGACAGAGTGGCGAACTTCTCCCCACCATAAAGATCAAGAAACTCCTCCGTGTTCTGTATACGTATGTGAGTAACCTCATCACCGCGACGGACGGAAAGGGTGAAGCTGCCAGGAGTACTGTGACTGGGGCGCGCCAAAAAACTACCGCTGACACCCTTCTGTAGCAGTAATTTCTCCGCTTCTAAACCGGTTAGATTATGATGAAACCACCTGGGATAAAAAGATAGTAAAATAAACTGAGGCGAAATTGGTCGGACTGAATATAAAGGGCTGCAAACATGCTACATTCAACTGGAATTTTTTTAACGGGTTGACCAAATATAAAAACCAAATACACACAGAAAAAGGAAGCTTACTGTTACAACCGCTTATACCTAAAGTTCAGGCCTACGAGTTTTTTACTGATTACCTGCTCACGAGTAGTCTCAGTATGCTCAACCGCTAAGTTTTATTGTCTCAAGCATCACGACATTGCAATATCCACAAGACGACTGAGTATTCGACTGGGAAATCTACCGGTCACTGCATCGGACTACAGAACTGGACCGTGCACAAGAGTTGTCCTCCACACGAGCAGAAAAATGGTCACAGTAACCATAAGCTCAAAAACCAAAACTTATTTAAGACTGCAAGAAGCGCATGCAATGTGTGGGATTAGTGTGACCCACCGTGCGCTTCACTAGGAACGCAGCAAACCGAAGTCAGTGGAGGCTGTTGGCAGTTTCTGCTTACATCCCTTCATTGAACGTTGGAGGAGAAACACCTCGAATGTCTGCGCTAGGCAAGCAACAGGCTTTTTACCTCTTCCATTTCCGACTCCTTTACAAATCAGAGCTTTCTTGAATGAATTGGTGCGGTTGTGGTAATAGAGCGCTAATTTGCTGCCAATGATGTGATGATAAGTGAAAACACGTGCCTAGCCAATGGTGTCTATGCGAACAGAACCAGCCTCTTGGATTTGACAGTCGTATGCCCGCGAAAGACGCCATCTGGGTTGTATAGGCGATGCTGCCACCAGACGTGAGATAATACGTACACCACGGCCAGTCTTATTACGTCCTTAGTTAGGCGAGAATACTTCAAGCCCGTCAAGCAAACCGAAATCTTGTAGCCTCGGTTCAATATGAACAAGCTAGGAGTGTACCACTTGAATAGACTTGGTCCTGTTGCTGCGAGATATGATCTCAGCAGTCAAGTCACCCAGCGCACATGTCTCGCATGTGTCGCTTCTATGAACCACAGGTATTTCGTTCGATAATGATCGAAAAACTGATTGTTTAAACCCGTTTCTTGTAAAAACGTGACACCCATTAGGATCACCTCTGGTGACCATGAGGAAACAGCGGCGGTTGCAAACGGGGGCGATTCTGGCCCGATCAACCGGTTCCATATGACATGCTGCACACACAAAACGACATATCAAGACCGACTGTACTAACTTTCAAATAGAAGCATTTACAGCTATGTAGGAGCAACTCCATTACGTTGAAAGCGCTAGAGGATGGACAGCCCTCGTTGCACCATTTGAATAGGCCGTCACGCGTTTCTCCGGTGTGAATGGTATGTGTTATACCTTCTGACTGCTGACCCCGCTCCAGTGCCTAGTGCCAGAAAAGAACTCACCGACAAGGAACACAACAGCTTTATTGCAACAAGCGAGAGCGTGCGAGTGCAACAATTACAAGGGACCACACGCTATCTGAATTTCACTTTCATCGATCCTGGCTGTTGATGAATTGATTGAATGACTGACTGGCCTGGATGCTTGCCGGCTTTCCTATTGAGATTTTGGTGAAGTTTTAGGGTCTCAGTAGATTCCGGGTGTTCTGTGGTTGCTTTCAGGAATCTGACCTTCCTGATATTATATGACTCGTGACTGGATATTACTCCGGATCGACTCAATTTGACGTCCACAGATACAGGTGACAGTAAGATGTGCTGGGCATCATGAATGGTTCTTTCACCACCAAAATGGCGCATGAAATGTCTCCTCAGCCATACGCGACCAGAAAGATGGAAACCTTAGAATTAGTCCGTTGTGGTCTCACACCTCCCATGCCAGTCCTTAGCCTCCTGCTTCGCCTACTGTAGAACATCACAGTAGCGTCCGACAACCTTTAGCGGAGATAACGGAAGATTGCCACAGATATATTTAAACAACAGTCAAGGAACTGTTCAGGTCAGAATACAACCTCCGTGACGTTAAGAGAAGCGCCGAGCTGAAAACGCACAACTAGGATTGCCTCATATCCTGGCCAATCAGGGCCTACCTTTGTTGTCTGTAGCCGGTTCGCGCACATCCGCTCAATCAACATGATGTCCCGTTATTCCAGGCAGTTCGTCACCGAACATCGCCCCAATCCCTTTTGAGTCAGACCTGTCAAAGGTCTGGGATGGGACTGGATGGGACCCCTACTCTCAATCTGAGCAAAGGCGGTATTCTGCCCATATCACTATATAAAGTTATACATTCCCTCAACCACAACTGGCCGGCACACTAACCGAACTGCACAATGTTCCTACAATATGCAATCGAACTTAACCCAACAACTTAATTTCTGGCTCACCAACCTAACTTCATTTTCACCTAAATACTAACATTCGTAGAAGAAAATCGACAGCAGTCAAACGTTCCTTATGACGATGGAAAAGGGATAAGGTCAGTGCCTCCAAAAAAACTCGAAACAAAACCTACGTGGAATACTGGTCTCCACAACTTTACTAAGACCAGGTGAGAATATACACAACACCCTCCTTCATGATCAGCCGGAATCACTACCTCTTGCGGGGCAATATAGTTTAGTCTAAGTTGTGCGTTTTCTATGCGGCTTAGGTTAACGTTGAATGACATGATAAAAAGCATTTTGATCTTTCTACAACTTATCGGACACAGTGGGAAGAACGGGTAAAGCAAAAGCAGTCCATCATCGGTAGTGCCGGTGAAGAGTTCATGGGAACGTGCGGTCACGTTGATCATGAAGTCTGGTTTGATAACGAACGGAACTAAGTGAAAAAAGCTAGGCACTAGAACTTTAGGAGTGTCTGCCTAAGCCACCCAACTCGACCAAACGAACACTAAATTTGATCGAGGTCGGTAGATCTTACTGCTGTCAAAGAAAATAGTCAACACCCACAACAGCCAACGCAGATGCATCAAACACCGAGCTCGAGATAACTCAGTGACTAACCTCCGAACTTACTGATCGGAAGATCCGTGGTTCGGACTCTACCTGGGCATCCTGACTACTCCTGCTTAGGCTTGGGTAACCTGACAGTACCCCAGACCTCGTGCTTCCTTCAGGTGGCATGGCAACTAGGTACCAAAAGGGGGTTACAACAGAACGATTATTATTTATTACTAATGTTGTGGATGTCAATATCCCATGTTGCAATTGATGAATTATTGAGGAGTTGATTCTCTGACACGAATTGTTTTTTCGCGAATTTTTCCACCACCTGGGATACTTTTCCAACACTGCGTTTCCTTCCCATTGACTAGTTGCAATTCATGTTCTAATGCGTTTATCGTTCTTTTAGGTCGCCCGAAATACATATAATCGGAGTCGCTCTCACTGTACATTGCCTTTGATGGAGGCAGTAAAACCTCTCCTTCGAAGGTTTGGATTCCTTCAGCGCAAGGAGTGGTTGAGCTCATTACTCAGCCGGGGATTTGTGCGCTCATTCTCAAGTCGCGTACAGCAGCTAATCGTTGCATTTATACGTAACAATTAATAATAGCCTGAAGAATGACAAAGGACATAGGTGGACTGTGAAAGTCAGGGGGATGGGGATTTTCGCTGAAGGAAACAACCGCACTCTATCTCAGCTGATTTGACCAACTGACCACAAAAGACGGGTGTCAGCGAAACGATCTGGGAAAAGACAGAACCAATTCAGTCGCAAAACTGTCTTCTTGGAAGACGGATTGAACAATTTAAGGAATAATTGGGCTGGTTACCTTCCACACAATCTCTAGAAGAACCCAACAAATATGGACAGGACATCGGCAGCAGTCCGTCAACAAAAAAAACTTCAACGGCGGGCATCACTCCCCTCATGCGAGAGAAGAACCTGCCCGGATACTTTAAAATGTGGTGAGGACCTGGCGATCAGTCTGAAGAACATCCTACAGACAACTTAGAATGAAAACTGAAAACTGGTGAAGAGAGCTTTTGCCGTGATCCCAAGTTTCAAAAAGGGAACGAGAACCCTCATGTGGTGGTCAAAACATCCGAGGTTCTTACTGGCGTTATTCTGTAAACGTTGATCGACTCCCGAGGAAGACAAATTGATGATAACCAAACTGGGTTTCGCCCTGACGTAGAATGCATACACTACGTCTTCATGAGGAGGCAGTCTCTCAAACATGGCTTTCAATTCTTTATTCTCCCTATTCTAAGTGAACAAAGTTGTAGCACTTGGAAACACCGCCTCTCGATGCCCGGTTTGTGAGCTGAAAAACTGAAATAAGCTGGAGTGCCAGTCTTTCAAAGGTACACTCTAAATAGTTTTTCTTGACCTTTTGATTCTGTCGATTGCCGATCGGCTTCTGGGACGAAGCCGCATCTTATACCGGTGTGACGGTTTGTGTACCTCTATGACCCACTGAGATATACTGAGAGGATCACTTCGACACCCAGAATTTCTCATACCAGGTTGGTCAATGGATATAAGTCTGACGAGTAGTTACCTTGTCCTCCAGGTTGGAGAGTGGAACAAGCACGGCGACTTGTTCCTTAAAAAACTTGTGCTACTGTAGTAGTATCTAGGAGCCCACCTGCTGCCTCGCGGTTAGGTTTTTGAGCCAAACGCTTTGGATAAGAGTCCTAATTGTCCACCTGTCTAGTGGTGGGCTTAATGACACTATCCACATTTGAAAACAATATCACCCCACATCGGACGCCGCATGGTTCCCCCACCTAAGTCACCTTATCCGCTGCATACAATAGGGCAGGTGCGAAAACTGGCTACTCCTGCCGCCTCCCTTCTTAAACTTCTACCCAACCCGGCCCCGATTTGAACACTCTCTGTGCAGGTCCCAACATTGGGACTGTCCGCTTTCTTTACCATACATCACGTTCAGCTGCAGCTTTTGTGCGTCTGACTTCACTACAAATCCTGAACATTTCGAAGTCTGTTTTCGGACCCCGAAAGCCGGTCTAGCTAGCTGACTTCAATGTCTGCACACTGAAGCAAGCAAGACGCTAGATTCTCTCTGCATTAATGTATACTGTGTCAGAAACAAGGATCAAGTACGCAAGTACTGTAATTGAACTCATTGCCGCCTTGATCTCTTCCCGCTTCCAGTTGAGCGATTTTGGTGAAGCAAGTCGATGCAGCTGCATATATGTCGTGGTGGTTGTTGCGTTGAGCAATTGAGCGGAAAGCTCTCAACTTGATTCGATACCCGCTGACAGTCGCCTCTGCGCTGTTCGTTTTTCAACGTCTGTGGAGGAATCTCAAGAAAGTGATGTCCATCGCTCCCTGTTTATTGTGTCCTGAATTTACCAAGGACAGTTTCTGTGAGGCACTAGGTGAAGTTTCAAAACGGACTGAAGCCCAGACATTGTTGTGGTTGCTGGTGACATGAGCACTCAGGTTCTAACGAACAATTCGATCTTTTGTAATATTTCACTAAGAATTCAATTTCTCTGTGATAGCTAACTGAGCCGCAGTGCCCCGTCTTCCATTGGTTCATCCGCAATATAGCCGATCTTCATCCGGTGTCTTTTGTCTTCTTCCTTGAGATTTCCCACTCAAGCACAGAATAAGTTCCATCAATCTCCTAAATCACCCAGCTTGCACACAGTTACAACACTGGCGACGGGTCTCCCACGATGTCAACTTCAGCTGACCAACTTTAGGTGGTTTTGGAGCACCGGCAAAAGCAGTCTGAGCACGCGTAACTGCAGCAACAAAAGCAATCTGAGAACACGCAGCAGCGCTGACCAAGAATCTGTGTGTTCAGACTCCAGGAAGCAGCTCAAGTCACCCATAAATTGCTCATTCTATCACCGAATTTACTTTTGACGCGCATGCAGATCAAACTCTCGACTTTTGGTTCGAAAGGTACCAAGATATATTCAAATTTGATTTTACCAAACAAGATGACCAATGGACTGTTGCTTCGAAAACTTGGCATACGTGAACATGACCGTAACACAAATTACATACTTCCTAAACAGCTCAGTGTTCTCAGCGTCGACAGCACTATCCATACCCTCACGCAAGTCTTTGGGGACAACACGTTCTCATTCAACATTCGATACCAATGCCTCAAATTGGTCATGAAGGACAATGACTTTGTCGGGTTTACAACACTTGTCAATCGAGAATGCGAGCGCTTCAAGCTCAGCGAGGTGAACGAAAATCAATTCAAATGCCTTATATTCATATCTGGCATCCGGCTCTCTCGTCATGTAAACATTCGTTCGACTAGCCCTTAGAAACCTCTTGGCAGCCAAATTATCCGGGACCAAAATGGCTCCCTGATATCCAGCAAAGGAGAACTTCTGGATCACTCGGCATAATAAACCAATACCACCAATCCGGAATCCTTGTCTTCAACAGAATGGACAGTTAGTATGGAGCCGCCCTTAACATCAAAAGTGTCCAAGCATGCGCTCACCACCTTCAAAGTGCAAGGTCATGCATCACAACGTGCAGTATCTGAACAATTTACAATTTAAAGAGAATCACTGGAGGTTATGGAGAACTTTAAATATCTCTGTAGTTGCATTAGCTCTGAAGGAAGTGTGTCTAATGAAGTCAGTGTACGAATTTCAAAGGCACAAATCATGCTTTCTAATTTGCGTCATTTGTGGCACCAAAAACGCACATCCCTGGGTCCTAAGGGTCGCGTGTACCG
This sequence comes from Opisthorchis felineus, assembly GCA_004794785.1. NCBI lineage: Eukaryota > Metazoa > Platyhelminthes > Trematoda > Opisthorchiida > Opisthorchiidae > Opisthorchis > Opisthorchis felineus. The sequence continues at coordinate 82,512 of SJOL01006365.1, read as the reverse complement.
GGCTACAGTAAGGGCTGTGTTGCCGTATGGGTGCGAGACGTGGCCTCTGCGGACAGATGATGTGAGGCGTCTTCACGTTTTCGACCACTGATACCACAGAAGCGTTGCTGCATTTAGATGGCGTCAACGGATTACTAACGGGGCAATTAGAAAACGGATATTTGATTGTGCAGCAAGTACTTCAATCACGGAAAACATCCAGGATCATCAGCCGCGGTGGCTTGGTCATGTGCTACGCATGCCGAAACCTCGTCTACCGAGATGAGTGTTGTTCTTCATGCCTCCTTCAGAATAGCGCAAACCGCGGGGTGGAAGCGTGTGAATTGGCAGAAGGGCGTGAAAAAGATTACGAAGAGTTTGGGTGTTATTAGTACAGTACGCGTTCCAGGGTGGGGTCCCGTGACCCCACCTGTGCTTGGCTGGAGATAGTGCAAGAAATAGCGGCTGATCGACATCAGTGGCGTTCGTGCTATCAGCTTCTTTCCAGATAGTCTGATTGAGTGCTTCAAGTTGTAGGCATCTCAGAATGCTTGACATAAACCATCACTAGGTCCCCTCCCTCATCCATTTTTAAGTATATATATATATATATATATATATATATATATATATATATATATATATATATAATTAGATTAACTATAGGGTTGTACTGCAGTAAAGCACCAGTGTCAACACTGATGTTGCTGTCTCTGGTGAAGACGGCGATGACGATGATGAATACATCTGGAACCCTTCTACGTGCTGTTTTGATCAATCCAGAAAACCGAGCCGGCTCCGCGATATTGTGGTGTTTCAGAGTTACCGCCGCTCACCAAGTCGATGAGATGGTTTATGGTAATTATTGCGTAATCGGCCCTACTTATGCCACTGTCAAAAGTTATGCGCTCATTACGTTTTTCCTGAGATTGAATATGACCACGTGGCCAAACCAAGGAATCCGCGTGAAAAGGACGGTATACAGTACACGGCTCCTGTCACTTTGATTTATACGTAAATATTGATGTAAAACCGTGCTTACTAGGCTTCGAATCATGAGCTCCTTCTGTTTCCTATCCATAGAAATTGTCGTGAAACCGGACCTTCGGAGAATCACTGTTCCCTGGTGATTCCATAGCGCACACACTAGATGTGGATTAAATATTTTTGCGACAAATAACATAAATTCGTTTCAAATTCATGCAGCTTATCGCAGCATTCTTCATCGACTTTCGGGTTGCGCTTGACCAGTTGGTCCTGAGTCACCGTGAACAAATCTCTTGGGGACCAGTGCCCCCCATACGCTTGCAAACCCCATTACGACCTATTACTCAGTAATGACGAGGTGGCTCAGGGGACGAGATGGCTCAGTGGCTAGAGTGCGAAGTTACTGACCGGAGGGTTCGTGGTTCAAACCCGACCTCTGCTTCTCGACTTCAACTGTCTAGGCTTGGGCAACTTGACAGTATCCCAGCCCTCGTGCTTCCTTCGGGTGGCATGGCAGCTAGGCACCGAAAGGGTGTGACAGCTGAACGATTTACTCATTAATGAGAGCCCGGGTCCGGGCATACGGCTAGCAGACAAGTGTTCCACATGAAGCCCAGTGTGGGATAGGACTATCCAGTGTGCCGTTACTATGAAATATCAACATCGGGTGGCCAAGTGAACAGGCGGTGGAGGAGTACACTGGAGGCCGGTTCGGACTCCAACTGGTCAGTTTGGAAATTCATACGGCGCGATGCTTACGAAGGAACCCTTGAGTTGTAAGAAGTGCATGTTTAGGCCAAATACGACTTCCACACTGAACTAAAACTTCACATAAGTTTGTTTTCCAAAGTGATCAGTTCAACATTGGTTGCCCGGCACCGCGTCCGTCCGATTACTCACTGCTGAACCGCTAGAATCAGCCCGGGGACACAGCTCCTTCTACCTCAGAATAAGGCTCCGGTAGATGCCACCAAGAATTTGGGAATTGAGGCCGAGCAGTAGGACTTCTTCACAAACAGTTTGCGCCACAGGCCGAAGATGATGTCAGGGTTAAGCATAAAACACGGCGAACCTAGCCTGACATATCGAAGTGAACCATACCTACAAAAGCAGAGCCAAAGGCAAATCTTATTTCACAAGAGCGGATGCATTAAAAACACGCCAACACAACACCGTCCCAGGTGGAAACTTGTCAATACTTACCGCCCACCGGCGTGTCCCATGGACATCAACAGTGGAGACGGAGTCGGCAGAGGGCCAAGCAGAAACCCGGCTTCTGATTGGACAGAAATTATTATCGAGATACCGAACGAGATCCTTCATACTTACTCCTCAATGCTTCACTATTTCAACCAACCGCGGACTCAAAACATATTCGGTGGGAAGAGACACATCCTCAAACCATTGTGATGTGAATCATGTGAATCGAATGAGTCGGCCGACGTAGAATCTGGGAAGGATGCTGCACTGACATTTAAAAGGCTCGTTCGGGTAGAATTTTCGACAGTTTCACTTGAATTGCACAAGAGTACGAAGCCGAAAGCCAATAAACTCGGATCGAAGGGCGTCTATTTTGGGGCCGGATAAATTACAGAATACGAAGCGACTCACCCTCACCATTTGTAGTGGGCGGCATAAAGGGAATAACACCGTAAGCAGAACGTCCATGGGAGTAAAATTTGAGATTTTAGGACTTCTAAAATTGGGGTAAATTTTTTGAGGGAAGCACTGTTTGTATAGCCTCATTAGCTGTCAAGTGTATGAAATTCCTGAAAGCCTAAATTGTAAGTTACACCTGCTCACACGAGAAACCTAAAAACCGGTGTCATAACTGATTTATCTCCTGTCTTCCGTGATTAAATATCTCGTGACTCTCAATTCTAACATCATCAAAAAACTTACACGACAAGATTTCCACCTTTCAGGCATAAGCAATAGTCAAAATGAAAAATATTGATGCAAGGTCTTATTTGGTCAACGGGTTGCGTGCAGATGTCCATGAGCTGAAACACGCTGACAGAATGTAAGTTTTCTCTTACACAGCGACTATTAGGCTAACAACGATTAAATTTTTCAGAGGCGTCACTAGTTCTTAAATGGAAGAAACAGGCTAATGAAACATTAAAAGTTTTCTGGAATTTACTAAATTTACTACGGAGTCCAAATATCGAAGTCATCCAGTGTAGTCTTGTGCGCCGGATCGAAGATATGTTTAAGATAAGTATAAAACCTGTTCCTCCTAAATGGCTGATTTACTGTATATGGTTGACCTGAACCAGTGCCCGGTTTATGCTCTTCCGTTTTCCTCACAGTTGATGTTACGTATTCTTACAATCCAGCCTGTTCTGCTAATAAAATCCTAGTAGATGTTTGTCTACAATTTCATTCGCTTTGTTATCTTTGGCGCTGTATAAAAATTCGGTCACCTTTGGGCTTCTTGTTTCCGTTAATTTGGACTGCGCGTTACCTCAAGGTTTGTTGAATGGGCAGTATTTACAGCACTTCATTGCTCAAGTTAAATCTGTAAAGTCGTTGGCACGTTGTTTTCACATTCGCTCGGGTTCACTCCACCCGTTGCGCAAGTAAACCTGTAGCTCACTTCTCTCAGGCTTGAATCAAAGTTGATGTCTGTGCCCCTACTAGTGTGCAAATGGCCTTTAATTCGCCCGTGAAGTTTCATTGAACTACTCTTCCACTGGGAACACCTGGTTGCAAATTCCGTCACCTCCAGCTGGTTGGAAGGTGCTAACCATGTTGCAAATTCTGTTGAATATAGGTTGACCGGGATCCGTCATTCTTCTCGCCAGGTTGTGGTGGGTTTTGGCTGAAACTCGGTGCTCTAAGAGGGCTTAAACAAAACGCCATGAAACGACGAACAATATCCGGCCATAAAGAGGTTTCAAGAACCACAAGAAGAAACTGAAACCCTGTCCAGACCTTAGTGGTACCGAATAGGCACGCAAAACGCAATTATGAAACTCCCTGCTTTATGGGTCACGCTTGGATGTGCGACGACCAGGGGTGAACTCGAATGGTCCCGACGGCCTGAGTATGTGAGATCGACCTATGCTCAAGTGACTTCTCCAGCGGTTCTGTTCTCCTTCCTGCTACTCTGCGGTCGGCCCTCGGATATGCAAGGGCTAGAGGCGCACTACAACCAAGCCTGCGCATTGCTGGAGAGATTGCTTGTACACAAGTTTCGGCGTTTCTTCAAGGATTACTTACAGACGCAAACCTGCGTTCTTGATATGACACCCAGTGGGCATAAAGGCATTTTTAGCTGGGATTCGACTGGTGGTCCAACATATTCCCAGGCAGAATACGCTCAGTTTGCAGCCCAACGAGCATCATCTGCTAATTTCGCCCCTGACTGAAGCTACTCCATAACGGAGAATATCCGCATTCTACTGTGCTATGGTCGCAGGCTGAAGTTCCATCAATTAAAACCCGTCTGCTTCATTTAATTCGACACAGCGCCTGCTTCCGTCAATAAGGTATGTCGTGAAAAATGTGGTCCCGGGGTTATTTCTTTGAACCCCGGCGTTCGGCGAGGAGATCAATGTAAGGACTGGTTGGACAGTGTCGCACCTCCTCAGCAGCTTGTCTGGGGCATTGATAAGCCCTTATATCTGGATCACAGGCCTCAATAATGCTGGTGATATTTTCGCCCAAATTACGGAAACATGCCACTGGTCCAAACGCGGAATCAAATTCACAAATCCGGTGCTGTATGATTTCCCTCTTGGGTCCGGTCTACCCTGGGCTATCATTCCCGATTCTAACAATAAATAATTTCTCTTCGTGTCGAACATTTGATGATTAAGTTCATGGCTGTCTCCGTATCTTTCCCCACCCGGCCATCCTCGCATTTATACTCTCCTGTCCAAGTCTGGCCTGCTCTCCTTTGGCAAAAACTATCTGATTCCCAGTTTAGGTTAATAATAATAATAATAATAATAATAATAATAATATTTGTTCCCAACTGGTGGGTGGCATGCCGTCAAGCGTGATCATGATGTTACTGTCAGAATAAAAGCAGGACTGGCGGGGTCTGTGAGTACAGGTGATTGCGCAGAAAGGGGACAGTTTTATAAACCCCGGACATTAGCCGATGTAGTCGTTAGAATTTGAAAGTTGCGGGCAAACACAAAACGAGGGAGGACAAAATAGGACGCCTCCTTCCTGACACATGACAAGAAAAGTGCAAAATCCGGATAAGAAGAGCCAGAACATCGGATCTGGTGAAGCAGCAGAGTTGGCGTCATTCAGCCGGTCAAGTTGAACTGAAACCTAAAACCACCGCTGGGGCCTCGTGGCCTTGGATTGTCGGGCTTATGGCTAGGGTCGCAAAAGGCGTAAGTGGGGATGATAAAGTGGAAGGATCAGCAATGCGGATAAATGGTAGCAGGAATCTCAGAATCATGGTGTACAATGAAACCGTAGAGACTCTCTGGTGTTGCTGTTGTGATGGAGTCGGGTGTAAAAGTTCTTCGGAAGAGTGAGTTCGTGACAACAAACAAGCCGGAACGCGATCTGTACAGAAATTTATTGACCTTGTGGGGAGCACAGACTAAAAGTCCACCGAAATGGTCCACCGAACGTTTCAGCGGATTAGAATGAAACCCGTCCCGGAGGCGGCTGGGACCAGGTGAAGAGTTTGTCCCTATTTGCAGTTAACAGAACGAGTGGGCGATAGGTACGATCAAGAGTAGGAAAGGAATAGTTGCGGGTGTGCTATCAAACCAAGTGTGGCAGCGCCAGGCCATCATTAGCCTGACATACTTCGGTTTCTGGACAGCCCCGTAGCGGACGTCATATTTTAGGTCATTGGGCTGGGATGTGCAATACTTTAAGCAGGGGGATTTTTTTCCAGTTTGGTCAAGGAAATCCACAGGGGCAGAACGAACCCGATGTAAGATCGCAGGCTTTTTTTCCGGCTGGGGATCTCTGTGGATGCATATCACAAGCCAGGTGGAGTGGATAACAGCCAAACAGGTCATCCAAACCAGGTATTGCAGAAGTTCGAAGCCTGGGAAGACGAGGGAATGAATAGCCGTCTAGAGATCTGGCCCATACCATCTTAAGTTAAACCGTTCTTGACCTTCAGCTGTACGAAACTCTCAAATGCACTAACTGTCCGAAGAATTGATCCCCATATTTTCCTTCGAAGGTATATGACCACATGGGGCTTCTAGTGCGCACTTTTTGCCGTAGATCATCTACATCTTCAGTCCAGCTCATTGGATCTTACTGCCCGTCCTGTCAGAAAGTTCTTCTGTTTTTCTGAATAACTAGACTCTTATTATCTATTTGTTTACTTCTTCACTAGGCCTCACACCGAGCATCCTATGCCTACGCCAAATTTTCGGTTTGTAGGAAGCCGGAACTAAGCCGTCCATGGTAGAATTCAGCTGGGAGCCGATATATTTTGCGCTCTCCAGTCGTTCACTGGAAACATCTCCCTGCTTCACTCCAGTGGAACAACATTACAAAGCTGTCGCCTCTCCCCACTTTTAATCTGCCGATAGGTCCAATTTACCGGCAACCAATCTTCAACCTGTCCGAAGATATACTTCACATGCAAAAGGTCCAGCTCCCTGTCCACACCCTCGCGAGATGAAGGAGTGTCGCCACCAGTCTCTGCTTGTTTGGCTGTCGGTGACCACCAAGTAACGCTGCTCGCTCCGCTTTTCAAATACTTCGTACACCCCAAACCGCCAAACCGCCTTCTCAGGTCAGTTGTTTTAATTTTTCCTTTGCTCCCGGTTTTCCACTGGCACTTCCAACTTTTGCCATTAGGTAATTTCATACTCTAGTCTGAATAGCCACATGCCTGGAGGGATCAGGGATTCTATTCTGTACTTGATTTACCTCGAACCCAGACTCATCCATCCAAGTACTACCAGACTTCACTTGGAAATACTGTATAGGCAAAGCTGCGGTCGTACCTTAAGTCATTCAATACGACATTTGCATAATTTAAGCCAGTGCTCGCCTTTAGTTTCACTGGACTCGAATAAATTGGGTAAACCTCTACCCGGTCCGCAGTTAGCGTTCTCGACGGGCTTCTCGTATGAGGGTGTACCTGCAAATAATCGATATTTTGAGCTTGCTTTGTTTTTAGTTCACGTTACGCTACACACTATTCCTACACCTATCCAGAGTTTTTTCGTTTCATATAAACAACCGGATTCTCCTTCATCTCTTCTTGCCCTGTTTCATCTTTTTCTCCCCCGGGCTTCCGGTATATACGCTAAAATGCCAATATACAGACGGCATGAACCAAACCAGCTGAGGTTTGGCGCAAGTGAAAACCGGGGGTTTTACCCTCTCCAAGCTTTCAAAGAGGAATTTTCTCACTGCACTCGTTCTGTCAAACGACTTCATCAAAACGTCTCTTCCACCCTCCTGTAATAGGTCACCGAACTCCAGCTCTTCATATTCTATCTCTTCAACTCACTTAAAAAAACACCTCAGACAAGGCTGCCGCTCATAATTTCCTGCTCACCGGCTACTAGCATCACGGATCGTTCTCAATTTTACCCACCAAACGCAAAAAATAAACTTAGGCGGTGGAATTTACTGATATTATGCTCCCTCTGTGAATTATTCGACGTATCCTTGGAAGCCCAATTGAGTGACACCTAAAATCACAGGAAAAGAATTGCGAAAGCTTGATATTTATCATTAAATAGCGGTGCTACATGTACAGAATACGTATATGAAAGTGATGCAAAACTCAAATTATGAGGATTCCCGTCTCATTGACTCACGAATTGCTACAAGCCAAAAGAACGCCCGGAGAGAACGGCTATTCGAGCTCAATTAGCGACAAGCGTTCGCGCGCAGCACGCGGCCAAAGAACACGAGAAAAAGTTTGTGCCGCGGGCTATTTGCACAATGGAATCGATTTCTCGAAAGCTACGACGTTTTCAGGGTTGCCACTTCATAGTGTAGAATGTCTATGTATAATGTACATGTACATGCATTATGCCTACCTACCTACATTAATGATTTGTGTAAGTGTGCGAATCTTCAAGGTCAAT